>JAANYP010003269.1:0-135532 GCA_020465985.1 Centrapalus pauciflorus | reverse complement strand
GGTTTGATACGACCAGCTTGGACTGGTTATTGCAATAGGGGGAGATTGTTAGGCACAAAAAGGCCTCAGTCAAACCTGTTCTACATCTGAGGGGGAGATTTATAATCAACCTGTTGATGCATTTGAAGGTTGAATTTAAGGCCTGTTATATGCCTTATTGAAACCTGAAAATGATTGCAATATCAGTCTAAAGCTGTTCTATATGTTGCATTGTTGCAACTAAGACAGTTTGTCCAAGCTGCTCTGTCTGCTGAACAGGCTGGACATAAACTGTCTATGCTGCTCTACACTGTTGAGCAGCTTGGGCATTTTTAAAGGTGTTCTGTTCTTGTGACAGAACCTGTTCTTTGTGAACAGGCTAAACATTTATGGAAATATGTTTCCAAGTCATCATGTATTGTTTTTTACTACAAGATCAGTTTACAAAGTCGAAGACAAAGTGGAAAACAGAACGCTCAGCCTGCCCACGCTTTGTTCTGTAACATGAAGACAAAAGGTTTATTTGAAAAAGGGTGACAGACCTTTTCTTATATCAAAATAGGCCTTACAAGGAAGAAAGACGCAAAGTTGACATTCCTAAATTAGTTAAAGGCAATGCACAGTAGACAAACTAAAAAGACAAAAGTTCGCACATGTGAAGACAAGTCTGCTTTTCAGAAAAGTGCAGAAAAAGGTTATGTTGTCTTTCAACAAGACTTCTCCTTTTTCATTCCGTCCAATGAAGATGTTTCTCTTAGATCCTCTAAGTGAGTTAAAAGGAAGCTTTTAAGAACAGAAAGAAGTGTGAAGAAAGCTAAGTGCTGAAACCAAGAGTGAACGTGGCAAGTGTGATTTCATGCATGCAAGCCTTCTGTGTAAACCAGCATCGGTGTGTCTAAGCGGTTTCTACATAAGCTGTCCCTCTGAGTCTTGTAAACACAGTGAGTGCTTCTTAGTGAGTGTATTCATTGTATTCTAGTTTGAGTTTGTCTTAGACTAGTAAGCATACTGTTGTATCTGTCATCTCAGCTTGAACTATTTCGCATTCAAGCTTGTTTGTAATTAACAAATTGTTGATAATACATACAAACATTGAGAAAAGAGTGTGTAGTTTTTAAATTGCTGTATTCACCCCCCCTCTACAGCTTATAACTATATACTTTGGGAACCTCTCGGGACCTACAGTTTCTATTTTTAGTAAGTTTCTATTTTTAGTAAGTTAGTAGGTTATCTTATTTCTTATGAAAAACAAAAGAAAAAAGAGAGAAAATCATAAAAATACAAAAAAAGAGAATATCAGAAAAAAGAGTTAAGTCTTAGATACATAGGTTCAAAGTGACGAAAATTAGCACAGTCGTTACAAACTCTAAGTGTTTAGGCTTTCACACATAATGCAACTAAATTCTAAGTGTTATACTTTATTTAGTTTGATGTGTTGGTAGGCATAATACATATAGGGAATCTCAAGGCTAATAAAATATTCTAGAAAGAGTCAAGCGTGTCACTAACTTAGATGTACGACCTATCGGTCTAAATTTTTATGTACAAGACATACAAACTTTGAGTCTAAATGAGGTATGCAAACTTTCTGGGGATGTATGGCAACATCAAATACATCTTAAAATGGAAAGAATAGAAAAATCATACAAAATTGAGAGTCGAAAACTTGCAACTCTGTTGTACGTAAGTACAGACCTGTTGTCTCTGTTTAGATTCGGGTTAGCAGATATGTCGCTTTGTTGTACGTCAGTACAGACCTGTCACCGCTGTCTTGCTAACTTTAAGAATAAACCTTAAGTCAATCTAAGACACTTTGTTGTATGAAAATACAGACCTGTGTCCGATGTTTGTCTTTTGAAGAAAGTTTGCATATACCAACAAGTTAGAATCTTTGTCTGTGTGCCTTGATCATAAAAGTATGTCTATGTCTGAGTCACGTAAGATAATTTCTTGATAAATAAAAATGCCAAGAGATATTCCGAAATGTAGAGTGTTTAAAGGGGTAAAATACCAACAATCGGCTAAATAGGTATGTCACGACAAATAATCAAAGGAATCAAAAATTCCTAAGTGTGAAAGTTTAAGTACTGAAAGTAAGTATCAGACATCGCTATCTGATTGAACCTTTCTTAGACTATACTCATCAAAAATATTTTGTTTAGTATTTAGCTCAGGTTGTAAATTTTATAAGTATAGCTTAAGTCTAGATTAAATTTTTTAGTCAAAATTTTATTTTATTTTACCTTAGTTTATTTTTCTTTAGTTTAATTTTTTATTTAGGTAAAAGGTCAAAAATTACTGAGGGTGCATTCAAAGTTGGATAAAATAAACATTGCGTGAAATATCTTGTGCTTAGGGTAAAAGATTGGGCATAGTTTATCTTGTTACACAATACCGTAGAAAAAGGTTGAAAAGGTTGAAGTTATTTCAAATATTTTCGAAATTTTTTCTAAGTGTTTGGTGTTTTCGAGTTTAGGACAGACTCGAATTGGAAACGCTTCGAATCTGTAATTAGATTCGAGTCTGTCCTTAGACTCGAAGGTTGGTAGTATATATAGGTCAACAGTGAAGTCATTTAATACTTACTGTTCTCGAATCTATACTCTCGAATCTAAACCGGCGATTTCGAATCTGTTCTCGAGTCTACCGTATCTCTCCTAAACGACATTTTGTCGAGATTATTGCAAAAGTGTTCGAGTCTACTACTGTATCTAGGTATAATCAACTTGATTGTACAAGATTCACATAGTCTTATACACCATTTTAGGCTAAATCATCGATTTTTGAAGGTTTAAGGGTCGAAATAGGGTTTTTACAAAATTACCAAGTTTGGACCGATAAATAGTCAAATTAAAGGCATATATCTGTGATTAGTAACTAGTAGGACTAATGAATGTAATTTTCTAAGTCCAAAAAGGTTAAAATCAAGAGATTTGGTCTTTGAATAAAATCGGCGGTTCGAATCTGTTCATGGGGTGTCTCGAATCTGTCATTAGATTCGAGATGACCAGGACATTCGAATCTGTCCATCAAACTCGAAAAGAGACAATTCGAATCTGTTACTTTCGAATCTGTACTTTATTTGCTTTATTTAATTTAAATTTTATTAAACTTGTAGAAATTTAATTGTGTTGGATTTTGTACTTAAACAAGTTCAAAATAAAACAGATTTGAATTTTAAACAAGTTTATTGATTTTTAATGAATCTAATAATTTTGTTTATTGTGCAGAAATGGCTGTACGAGCGTTTGTGCCTAAGCACAATATGGTGCTTCATCCGGATCATAATCTCCCTGAGGCGCAGGGATTTAGACAAGTGCTTGATTTCCTAGTAGAGTCTAGGATCGGTTTTGCACTGTCTCATAATGTGCAGCTCGTTTTACCTTACATTCGTCAATTTTACGATCATCTGCAGGTAGACTGCTCGGTCACACCGACAGTGCTACGCACTCGTATTGCTGGACAACCGCTGGTCTTTTCAGCGGATATGCTACGTCAAGTATTGCAGCTGGGCACACAAGAAGAAGAATCTGGTCCGATAGAGTTTCCTCTGAATATAAGGCAAGCGGCCTTTCAGAGAATGGGATATAGTCTCGATGTGACAAAAGTTTCATATATGAAGAGTGGGTTAATTGGACAGTGGAGGTTTTTAGCTCATGTATTTATGGTATGCTTTGCTCCAAAGAAAGCAGGGTTTGATTATATGGTTGCGAAGATGCAGTCGGGGATAGTCGCGATGGTTTATAATCGACCATACAGCTTTTCGGAGATGTTTTTCTCTGAATTTGTTCACCAAATAACCGCACCAGAAAATCAACAGTTCTTGTTATATCCGCGGTTCATTATGATGTTGATCCGGCACTTCTTGCCAAATCTGCCGCCGTCAAATGACATCCAAAGCGTTGCTGTTATGGATAAAAGGATTTTCGCTGACTGTTCCTCGCACAGAGGAAGGTTGGCTGTTCCTGTTGAGCGTCCGTTATTCGGAGCAATCTTGGATAGGGAGTTTCAAGCCCCGGATGTTGCCAACTGGGCAGGGGTAGTTGAATTTCAACCGAGACAACAACAACCACAACAACGACAACAACCACAGCCACAGCGTGCTCAACGGCGTAGACAAAGATCAGCTGCGAGTCAAACTCAGGCGTCAAGGCCTTCGACAAGTCAGCAGCCGGAAGAACAGGAAGCCGGGCCTTCAAATGTTCCAACCGAAGCTGAACAATTATGTCAAACACTTAATGAAATTTGGGAGGCAGGGCCTCATGCAAATGAAGATGTGGCTGCAGCGTTAGTAGGTGAATTACTTAGTCCACCAGAAGGAGAGGAAGACGTGTTAAGAGATGTTGATGAATATATGCCAGAGCAAGCTGATAAAGTTTTGTCATCATCAGAAACCGAGTCGGAAGAAATGGAGGAGCTAGAGGTTGAAGCTCCTGAATCAGTGGCTACAGAACCTAATATTCAAATCGGAACGTATGGATCTAGGTTAGTAGTTAATGAAGAGGCCTCGAGGAGGAGAGTAGTAAGGGAATCTGATGAATCGGATTTTGAAGAGGAGGAAGTTGCTCCCTTAGTGACTCGGCAAAGGGCCAAGCGTCACAGGTTTATGCAAGGGTCATCCTCAGCATCCGATGCACAACAACCTCAAACTCAAACTCCAGAACCTCAAGCCACCGCTCCACCACCACCACCACCTCAACATGAACCATACATTCCATCACCATTCATCCCTACTCCTATTCAGTCCATTCCATCTACCTCGACCACCTACGCTGACAACCAACGGTTTGTGCAGCTTAAGGGACGCATTGACTTCCAACATGTCCAAATCTTAGGCCTAACAAAGGCGATCAGTGAAATCCAGGCGCATAATGCAAATCTTGATAAGGATAATGCCGAGTTGAAAACGATTGTGGAGAATGTCAGGGAAGAGAACACAGAGTTAAAGTCCTTTATTGCAGATCAATCAGAAGAGATCCGATCGATGCGGTCCCTCCTTGAGCAGCTAATGCAAAATCTAAAAGCTCAGGGGGAGACAAGTTGTAGGGATCATGAGGAGCAGCGTAGAGATGAAGATGACGAAGGCAATGATCCCGATGCACCTAATGAGAATGAGCCAGTAGATTTTCCTGCTGCTCAGGCTATACAAGTTCAGGGGGAGCCCAGTCAAGTTGAAGGAGAACTGGGTGAGGCAAGTTCATCGAAGCAGCCTACAGATTTTGAAATCAGTGAGACGATCGACGCTCTTATGGATCTCGATGATGATCCGATGGATGTAGGTTTTGACTATGACGATGAAGAGCTAGAAGAAGGTGAGTTTGTGCCAGAGGAGATAGTAGACTGGCAATCAGATGATGAAGTAGTTGCTGATGAGGATGTTGAAGCCGACGAGATAGTCGTACAGCAGAATCCTATCACGGATACATACATGATAGATGGGAATAATATTGTCAACGTAGATGTAGTGAATGCTGCGTTGAATGCTCAGCCATCAACAGAAGAACCTGCTAGAGAGCCCCTATCAAACGAAGAAAAACGAAAGTTATGGTTCAGGGCTGAACAGAAGGAGTTAGAGCTTAAGAAGACAATGAGAGTGCCGGGTACTGGGAAGCTGTCTGAGCGCATATTAAGCTGGTTCTTTGATAGAGAACTGCAGCTATTTGTAATTAAGAGGAAAGACGGGCTTCAGTACATGAGGCGAACTTTAAAAGCTTTCAACTCCCTGCCAAAGATCGAAATCACAGACCTAGCATGGAAAGATCTGATAAACATTGGCAATGATCCCTACGCGGACGTTATCGCAAGAATCATAAGAAAGGAGGGAAGATCAAGGAAATTTGAGCGACTGAGTCCAAGGGTCGGGAGAAGAGTAGAAGATCCGTCACGTATCGATCCTCTAACTGGACGACCTTGGATGAGGATTCACAATAAACCAGCTAGATGTCTTAGGAAGGTGCCTCTCAAGCCGATGCCACAGAATGTTTTGAAGAATCTACATTGGTGGTACGCTGACACTGAGACTGAGGAAGCGGTCATGGAAGATTTTGAAGAAAACGTTATTCTTAGAGTCTACGACCCTCTTCACATGGTAAACCTCTCTAAAGATGATCTTCATATTTTGCATGCCTGTAAGATCTCTAGTGATGCACATATGGATAGTGAAGCTAGTAAATATGAAAATGTAGTCAAGGTATGTGTTGAGAAAGGTTTGTATGCTGGAAGTAGCTTGAATCAATAAATAAACAAAATTCTTAAGTCAAATGTGTGAATTATTGGAAGCTATTGTCAAGGGGGAGTCTGTTGGTACATCCTGTGTGACGATAGCAGTCTAAGTGATCCAACATTGTGGTTTAGCAAGTGTTTGTTATATATTTTATATATGGTTGATATTTATTAGTGTTTGTATGTTTGAACTTGATGTAACGTATTACAAGAAGTTCAAACATAATGTACAAAGATAAAATCATTCATAAGGTAATAACATAAGTTTCAACACTTAGTTGTTTATATGAAATGCTATATTCGAATTATTTAAGGCTTGGCATTCGAATCTGTGATAGATTCGAATGTGGCCATAGATTCGAATGAGCCCAGATACGAGAGTGTCTTTGTGGACAGACTCGAATGGGCCTTGGGCCAGATTCGAGTTTGGCCCATAACAGACTCGAATCAGGGTCTATAATTAGGGATAGACTCGAGATATTATGGGACTTTTTGCAGAATTCGTGAGGAATTAAGCATTAAGCGATCTCGAGTTTATCAGCTTGGTGCGTGTTCTTTCGGAGAGAATCAGTTCGTAGGATCGTTCGTGTGTCGTTCGTTCAGCCTCTGATAGTCTCCGTGTTTCGTAGTTGAGAGTTGTTTCCGTCTACCCGTTAACGAGGATTCCGCACTCGTTGACGGCTCCGCGTCTCGATAGATCTCGTATTGGTAGACCTTACAAAAAACCGTTTGTTTGGTGAGTTTGGCACATAACCTAGGAAGTATCCTTCGTTAGCCTTTTCATCAAACTTAGGTTGATGTTTTGTTCACAATAAAGTACATGGTACCCCAAACGGTTCGAAGCCAGTTAAATTAGGTGGCCGTTTATTCAAAATTTCATAACAGGTTTTGTTCAAAGATTTGACAGTTAGGACCCGGTTTAAAATATGACATGTGGTATTCACTGCCTCCCCCCAAAACATGGTAGGAAGCTTTGAATCCGAAAGCATAGTCCTAGCTGCCTCAATCAATGTCATGTTCTTTCGTTCGGCCACCCCATTTTGTTGTGGCTCATAGGGTGCACTAAATTGATGCACTATGCCCTTTGATAGGCAATATACACCAATTACAGTGTTTTTAAATTCAGTTCCATTATCACTACGAAGCCTTTCAACCCGTGTTCCATAGGAATTCTTCACTTGGTCTAAGAACCCGATGAGCTTGGATGTCGTCTCGTCCTTTGTACCTAGTAAGAAACCCAAGAAAATCGTGAGTAATCGTCAGTGATAACTAAACAATACCAACTACCTCCTATACTCCTTTTGTTGATTGGTCCGAAGAGATCCATATGCAACAAATCGAATGTAGAGGTTATGGAGTTCTGAGTCTTGGACTTGTGTGCCTTCTTATGTTGTTTTCCCTTCTTGCACGGTAGACACTTATCCTCGAACTGAAAACTCTTCATAGGCACACCTTGCACCAACCCATTTTTCGTAATATAATTCATCTTTCTCAGGTGCAAGTGTGCCATGCGTCTGTGCCACAAAACTGACTCAGTCTCTGAAGCTTTAGATAACAAACAGATTGGACCCATCAAAGATTTAGGCTTGTTCATGTCGAGCATATACAAGTCGTTCTTCCTTGGAGCTCGCATCAATATCCACTCTTCTGAATCTTGAACCCCGGTTTTAGCACTAACGCTTCAGTGTCAGTGAACAGCACTGAATTCTTCTTGTCACAGATTTGAGATACACTAATGAGATTGTGAACCAGTTTATCAACGTGATAAACTTGATCCAACTTGATCGTCCCATTAGTGACCACTCCAGTACCCGTGATGTTTCCTCCCTTGTTTCCCGCGAATGATACAAATCCCCGATTCCCACCCTTGAAGTCTGTAAGGAGACTTCTTTCCCCTGTCATGTGCCTGGAGCATCCACTGTCGACGAACCATTTGTTATTTGGACCTGTGGTTATCTCCTGCACATGAAAGAAAATAGGTTAGTTATCACGGGGAACCCAAGCCATAACTGACTTGGTTATACCATTCTCGTCCACATACCTAAACTCTTTCAAATACCCATCTCGCCTTTCAGGTGACTTAGGTCGTTGAACTGGAGTTTGTTGTGGTGTCGATTGATGTAAATTCACTCTTTGCCTTTGAGTAGGCATTTGTTGTGGAGCTCTTGAATAATTACGATTATATTGCATTTCAGATTGAGATCCCTGAGCTCTAACCGGTGTGTGATGTCTAACAGGAGTATGGGACCTAACCGGAGTGTATGCTCTGCTAGGTGTTGTGCTCCTATATTGATGTTGAGTTCCAGACCTAGATGGATTAACGAATCGATTTGGTGAATTAGTCCTAATCACCTCTTTTGGTCCGACCTTCACCGGTATTTGTTTCACAACTTGTTTTGGTGTAGCCTGCACAGTTTTCTCGGTACTCTGAGAACTACTGGTGCTCGCCACACTTGTTGAAGGCTTAACTTGTGTTGGCTTCCCTGTCTTAGGTGTAATGTCAATTTTCCTAAGCGGACAGTTAGAAGCAACATGCCCCTTTTCATGACATCTAAACAAGACATCTTGTCAATGGACTTCTTGTGTGTGCCCTTAGACTTAGGTGTCTCACTAGTGTCTGGTTCTTTTTTTGTATCTATGATGACTGGTTCATCATCCTGATCATTGAAATCAATTTTATGTTTTCCTACAGGTGTTTCACTAGAGGAGGACACAAATTTGACTTTCTTAATCTTGACAGTTGTATCAGTCACCTTAGGTGTATTCTCTTTTACAGGCTCAGACACTGGTGCAGGTATTTCCTCTAAATCTACTGATTTCTCAATTTTCTCCTGAGGTTGAGGCACATAGTTGGCATTAAAAGGTGGAGGAATCTCATGAAATCCCAGACCTACAGGCTTTTTAGATTGGCGTTGAGCATCTAAAACTTTCCCTAGGTTCAGACTTGAGTTCCTAAACTTTTCTAGTTTACTATTGGCCTCAGCTACCTTCACCTTAGTTTCAGCTAGCTCTACTTCTTTGATTTTAAGATCTTTGGTCAAGGCCTCTACATGCTCATACATCAGTTCTAATCTAACACACTGCTCACTCAGCTTGTCTTTTAGAACTATGACATCTTGTGCATTAGCCTTAAGCTTGTCCCTAAGATCTTGCTTAATATCAATCAGGCTAGCATTATCTGACTTTAATGATTCATTTTGAGCAGATATCTTTTTATGTGATTCTAATACTAGATTCAACCTGTCGTTAGAAGTAGAACATAAAACACATAATTCATGGAAAAGAGAGTAATTCAGACTTACCTTTGTATGATCTGATTCGACGTTGGCCATTTGAGCGGCAAACTCCAGAAGCGTCTGATCATTCGACTTCTCCACCCACATCGGACTGCTTTCTTGTTGACTGTTGTCCCTTGTGTTCTGCTCTTCCCCTTCACATCCACTCTCAGTAACTTCAGCCATAAAGGCTCTAGCGTTAGATTCCGGATGTGAGCTCCAGTCGTAAGTACCGTCCAGCTGTCTGTCTGATGTGACGTTAGACAACAGACCAGCTATGTTTGCTTGACTGGATGATGAACTCGGAAGATATCTCTGTTGAGATTGGTTCTGAAACTGTCCATGAGACTGATTCTGCCCTTGGTAATTTTCTACCTTCGGTCTCTGACACTCTCTTGCGAAGTGTCGCAAGCCTTAACAGTTGTAGCATTTGACCTTGGACTTATCAAAGCCAATCCCCTTATTATTCATGTTCAGATTCCTCCCTGTCCGTTTGATGAATCGCTTAACCCGTTGGGTTACCATGGCCAGTTGTCATTTGAGATCCATCTCCTTAAGGTCGTCAGGTCCCAGAGTGCAGGATCGTTTAATTTTCCCTGAACGCAGTTTCCATATGCGGCCACAAATGAAGCCACTAAATTCAAATGTTCTTCGGCCGATTTAGCGCTCATGGGCATCTTAGAGTAGCCTTGAGATGTTGATGTCGGTGTTGCCTGATGTTGTTGTTCTTCCGATCTACCAAACCCTAAGAAAGCTCTATTCTGCGCGTTGTCCGGATCTGCTGGTGACGACGTTTCTCCGGTGAAGAAGGATGTAGCAGTCTTCATATCAGCTGCCACTGAAGGTTTTGATTTTCCAAAATACATGGCTGGATTTTGGACTTGTTCATAATCCGTTTCGGCCTTCAGTAGCTCGAAATGATACGCCCTCAGCGTTCCCACTACATCCTCCAAAGATTGAGTATAGTACTTATCCTCATCAAGCTTAATCATAGCCACGTACATCGCCCATTTGGCTGGTAAAGCATCCAAAAGCTTATTATTCTTTTCGGTGTCGCTATACTCGATATCGTGACTTTCTAGCTCTGTCAGCAGATGATGAAAGCGTGTGATGGTGTCGTCCAACTTTTCATCCTTCAAAGCCTTGAAAATCGCAAATTGTTGTTTCAACAACTCCATACGCTTCCTCCGAACCCTCGAATTACCCTCACACCTCTTTTCCAACGTCTCCCAAAGCTCCTTTGATGTCTTTTGATTGCGGAAAGTGTTCAGTATGTCCTGAGGTAACGCCATTCGTATGATAGCGTATGCGCGATTCTCAGCTTCAAACAGCTTTTTGTCATCGTCCTTCATTTTTGAATACGTGACAACCTTCTGTCGCCCTTCTATCTCAGCGGTCGGTGGAATGTATCCCTCGTCGATACATATCCACATACGCATGTCGTTGAAACGCACAAAGTCGGCAAACCGATCTTTCCACCAGTAATAGTCTTCAAGTTTCATCAGCTTAGGCGGAGTATTAGCTTTCCCGACCTCATGATCCATTTCCAGAAACCGTTGAAGATTTGTCATTGTTTCAAAGGTAATTGAATTTTAACTTAATAAATTTAATTCGAAATTAATTTAAGTTAATTCTTTCGAATTTAGGTAAATTCGAATATAATTAAGTTTAAACCTATTTGGGAATAAATTCGATTTAAGTTCTTAAATTCAATTAAATTCGAAATAGGTGACAAATTCGAAGGTCTCCAAACTCGAAAGTCCAAGCAAATTCGAATAACAGTCAATATCGAACCCCAGTCAAACTCGAAGCCCCTTCTCGACTTTAGTCCAAACTCGAACACTCTAAACTCGAAACACTCTTTAGCAAACTCGAAAGGAGTGGATATTTGGTTAGACTCGAAACTAAGCAAAACCCTAATGACTCCTAACAGATTCGAGCGCCGCAAATTCGAGAAACGGCTAATACCTCGATTTTTTAACGTTTTGCAGATTAAATCAATATTTTTACAAAGAAAAATAATGATTTCGATCAAAAACGTGAAAAATAACAAAGTATTTCCCAGATTCTAATTTGATAAGCTCGAAAAATCTAAAGACTTGAGAGATTAACCGTCCAAAAGTGTCAAGAAACCTAGGATGTATCTTTATGAACACGAAGAACACCCCGTAAAGGTCTTGACTCTACAGATCTATCTAGACGCGACACCGTCAACGAGTGCGGAATCCTCGTTAACGGCTTGACGGAAACAACTCTCACACGGAACACGGAGACTATCAACACGCTGTATGGACGAACACGAACGCACCTACGAGATGATTCTCTCCGAAAGAACACAATATTGCTGATAAACTCGAAATCGCCCTTTTGCTTAATCACTCTCAAATTCTGCAAAAAGTCTCGTAATGATTCGAGTCTATCCCTAATTATAGAGGACCATTCGAGTTTGCTATGGGCCAAACTCGAATCAGGCCCAAGGCCCATTCGAGTTTGTCCCCTTGACACTCTCGAATCTGCCCTATAGATCCCATTCGAATCTACCATATGTTAAATTCGAATTTGTTACTAAATTCGAATTTATCATGTTCTACTTGTATTTGATTATGTAAATTAACTTATATTTGAATTAACCTTTGGATTATGTTTGAACTTCTTGTAATACATTACATCAAGTTCAAACATACAATCAATAACTATCAAACATATATAAACACATATATCAAATATCCAATACTTTGCAATATTACTTGAACCAAAATACTAGATCACTTAGACTGCTATCGTCACACAGGGTGTACCAACATCCTAATATGACAGTTTGGTTCTAGACTCAATGTGCATTGAATAAAGTCGGAGACCGGAGCTGATGTCTTCCTTGTTTCAATATCAATAATATCCAAATGATATATCGATAGAAATGTGCAATAACCTCTGTGATATATGAAATAGAATTATTTTATGAGACAACTGAGTATCTGGTGGGGTGAAGTGATTGCGTCACTGGGTCCATGACGTCTTTTTCGATATCAAATCACCAAGGGCTTGATAGATTATGTAGTTAACCCAGCCAACACAGTTTAGATAGGATTATCTATTCTTTAAATCCTTTCTTAACTCTCAGCTCTCAACATTTTTCAACTTAGCTCCTTTCGGCTCACTTGTCAAAAATAATGTTCAGTCAACTTTATAGTGAAAGCATGATCTGATGCACCACCATCTCCTGTAAATGTATCCCTCTCATTTACATTTTACCTCTGCTCGACCCTGTCAGTATCCCGTGATTACTGACACTTCTCAACTAAAAGACGTAAAGACCCTTACCCACACAAACTACATGGTGGTTTGCTTCCTGGGTAGGTCTACCGGCTCTGGTTAGACCATATAAGAGACATATATGTCTAATCACTCAGTTTGGTGCAAATGTCGAAGTCTGAAAATTTATGTGGAAAAGATATCAATGACGCTCAACTCATAAGCTCATGAGGTATTTCAGAAGATGATATATTGAGTCTGAATCAGAATGATGGGGAATGGGGAGTTGTAAGAATTCAAAATGAAATGTAAATCTGATATAGGATATGGAATGAATCAGATATCATGAACAAATTAGAACTTGAGAATATAGAATATGAGAGTATTCATAATGAATGAATGAATTCAGAGAATCAGATTTGAACACATAATTCATAATGGGAGAATCAATAATGATATGAATTATGAAAATCTGAAGTAGATGGGGAACCAGAATATGAAGAGAGTCTCAAAAGAACTGAGATTTGAAAATCACAAAGACTAGATCAATTAGCCTCAGTGATGTCTCAGAAATCAGTGGTCTGAAAAATGTATCATTTAAGTTCATAAATAAGCTCAAAGTTATTGTTAACAAAATTTTACTTTACGTGTGTACAAAAATATGTCTTTTAAAAATGACACACAACTTTGAATAATTTCTTCATCAGAATATAGATGAAATTCCACCTGCAAATAAATAAAGAATCAACCAACTGAAATTCAGAAGAGTGAACTAATAAAATTCAAACTAATTGTGTGTTGTCGCATGCTCTGTGTTGAACTAATAAAGAAACCAGGTATGGAATTTCATTATTGCAGAAGCTCGGGTTCTACACTTAGGTGTACAGAAGCCATTATCATGAAATGCTGGTTTCAAACTGATGTGTTTGAAAACCATTTCAAAAGAAGACCGTGTTCTAGTCTGAATTAACTAGAAACCATTATCATGAAGTACGGGTCCTACTCTGATGTGAGTAAAAACCTTACCACCTGCAAAAAGAAAATAAGTGCCCTTTGGTATCCATTATTTTTTGGATTTTGGCAGATTAGGTGATTTAGGTACCCACTTCATCACAGATTTAGGTACCCATTTCAGAATGGGCTTAGGTATCCATTTCTGTTTAGATTTAAGTACCCATTTCATTTTAGGTTTGGGAAGCCAGTTCTGAACACATTTCGTTGCTTCACTATTAAAAGCAAAAATTAAATTCCTTTTTGTTTCAGTGAAAGTAATATCTGATTTGACAAAGACATGAGAATCAAAACAAACAGAATTATGTGAATGTTTGTTTCTGAACATCTGTCCGGTACTGGCTTGTTTTTTATAATACTTCTTAGGCTTTTAAGAAGAACACTTCTTGGAAGAATAAGTAATACTAGCATAAAACCAGATTCAGAAGATTCACCAATGTAAACCTTAACTGGAAGGTTTTCTCTGATTTTATCTTTTCCTTTGTTTATCTTTAAAAACTATTTGAGTTTAAGATCAGAGTGTTGTTTAGCCTCTTGATTATTAAAAGATTTTGAATCAAAAAGAAAGAACGAATCACGAGATTCTACACACTCATTTTTATTTTCAGTAGATAACACAAAATGCTCATCTTTCTTATTCAAAGAAATATAAGGGTTTACATTATCCTTTAAACCATTTGAGACAAAACTTTTAATTGTAAATTGATATATTTGATTCTTTAAATCACTGTTAATGATTAAGAGTTTATCAACATTCTCATGTATCAATTCAATATCCTTTTTGAAAATTAAAGTTAAAGTTCGTTCAGTCTCAACTATTTTAAGTGATACTCTTCATCAAGATCAAAATTTTCTTCCGAAGAGTTGTAAATTCCTTAGATTTCTTTAACAAAGAGTTTTGATCATTTTGAATTGTCTGAGAAAGTTTAACCTCGAGATCATTTATTTTCAAGAATTATTTGATAAAAGATGTTGAAGTTTTTCAGCATTCAAATAAATCTCTCGTTCAGAATTCTTTAACTTCTTTATCAATTCAACTATTTGACATTTAAGCTCTTCTGTTTCAGAATTCAGAATTTTCTCTTTCTATTCAAATTTATCAGTCTTTAATTTCAAAATATTAACTTCAGATATAACTTAAGTCTTTTCAGAAATCACTTGTGTCAGAAGACAATCAGACTCAGTAAGTTTAACGGTTAATTCAACTTTATCTTTAGTTAACTCTGAAATTAGATTAAAATGAGTTAAACTGTTCTGAAAAATTTGAATCTGTCTTGACAAATCAGAATTCTTCTCAGTCAAGTATTTAACACTGTAATTTGCATTAGATTATTCTTCATCCAGTTGCATCAATACAACAAAGTTATCTAAAAACTTCTTCTCAGCATCTTCGGCTCTTGCCGTAAAAACTTTTTCTCAGCATCTTCGGCTCTTGCAGTTAAGGCCTGATATTCAACGAGAGTTACATTTGAAGCCATAATGTCTGCACAAGAAATTTTAAGCTCAACATGAAATTCAAAATAAGCTCTGAACTTTAAAAATTAACCTGCACTAGAAAAATTGAAAGTCAAATTAATACCTCAGTAAAATACTAAACTTTGAATTGATGCACAGTCAAAATCAGGTCAAATCAAAGTCAACTAAAGTCACAATATCTTAAATATAATCAAACAATATGATATGACTCAAGTTGACTCAGAAAATAGTTGAAAAATCATATAAGTATCAAGTGAACAATCAGAATGTCTTGAATTGTATTATGATGGGCGAATAATCAAAACTTCAAGATTTGTCCGCGTTTGAATGATCATGGGATTGTTCAATGCTAGTAATCCAATGTTTAAGCTTTGCAAGATGTATCTAGGATTGGTTACTCGATGAAAACGAACTTTTAAGTGATTTTTGAAAGTTAAGCTTTGAAGAAATTTATCAGAAATGTGACTATAACTACTTCCTCGTGTCGATATATTTGAAAGTTAATCTTTGTTTCGATATATTATGGGCCCCGTAACCATACTCCAGTCAAAAGTTATGAGCACTGAAAGTTGCAAAGGTCGAAGCTTCTTTAGACTTGAGGTCGACTCCTATAGACTCAAGCTCGACTAAGTGTGACTCAAGTTCGACTCCTTTAGACTCGAGCTCGGCTAAGTGTGACTCGAGTTCGAGTCACTTTTTACACAAGATGAATTACAGCAGGGACTTGTTGTGATATTTCAATATTAACAATAACAATTATGATTTAAGCAATTAAGAACAACAAGATCAGATCACAAACAGACTGATTGATTATATTGATGAGAGAAGAATATTACATTCGGTTCTTGATGATTACTTGCATAGAAAAGCTCCTATTCGTACAGTTTAGTGCAATTACATTCAAATCAATATTTGAACTACAGTACCACTACTTCTTTATATATACAATTAGAAGTATTGTATATTTACAATATTCCCTGAACTTATTACAATAAATTATTTTCATCTCTATTTATATATGTTCCCAACAATATCCCCCTTAGAGATGAAAGTAATTTTATAATCAAAGTTCAAAGCAAGAGCTTCAAAACTTTTCTCCTTTCTTCTTTCTTCGATCTCTGAATCTTTAAATAAAATTCCTCTTCATTATCTCTCTCTGATCTTCATATCTCTTCTTCTCTGATCTTCATATATTCTTCTTAAGAATAGACTCTCCCCCTTGAATCATGAATAAAATTTGATTCTCTCCATTGATCAATGAAAGACAACATATTATCTTGCATCTTTAACTCTTATGCAGTTGTCTCAATTGTCTTCAGCAGTTGTTGCAATTGTCTTCAAACTATTCAGCAGTTGTCTCTAAAATACAACTTTTCTCCCTCTCATGATGATCATAAGAATTATGAACATCATGCAAAATATTCAGAGACACTGATGCAATGAAATTACAATTGAAGACAGAAATACAACAACAATTACAACTCAAAAATACTAAAAATTTTCTCTCTCCGCCTCAAAACAATATCATCTCTTTCATAAATGATCTCTCCCCCTATTCTAAACAAATATATCACTCCCCCTCAAATGAATTCTCTTTCCTCACATAAATAAACAAAGTCAAAGCTTTTCAACTTGACTAGAGAAAAATGAAAGTAACTGAGTCCAGGTCCACATAGGATTCCTGTTTGCACAATAGACATAATCTATAACCTACTTTCAGCGCTGGCATGATGTTAAAACTGGTAGGATTTCCAAATAGTCATCGTGAAATCCTTTATCATTAAAGAATCACTCTTATTTGTTCTGGCTTAGTCACTTTGGCCTAGCAGTTTATAGTCACGCAGACTGTTAGACTCGATGTGTCCTAAAAGTGTATATAATCAGCTCTAGACACAAAGTGCATCAACTGAAGTCGGAGACCAGTGTTAGATATATTTTCATAATAATCTCGGATCAACCACATTGCTCAATCATTAAGATAAATCATAAAAGAACTCATACCTGAATCCATTGATGTCATTTTATTATGCGGAAACCTGATGACGAACGATCAGGGTTGTGAGAGTCTTCTTCACCTAAAGTCTTAATGTTCTAGACCGAACAACAGATCTCTGATAGATGGAGATTAGGGATCTTAGAGTTGTTTTAGGGTATTGGGGACCCTCACTATATATAGAATGGGAATTAAAGTTACCATCAAACCCTAAAGCCCAATAGTATTAGTTTATTAATTAATAGCCCAATAAGTCTATTAAAGATAAAACCCAATAATTTAAACATATAAGTCCATCCAAATACAAATTCTAACAACCTGAGCAAATTTCTTCCTTGTTTCAATATCAATAATATCCAAATGATATATTGATAGAAATGTGTTATATCACCGTGATTATTGAAATAGAAATATTTTGAGAGATAACTGAGTAGTTGGTGGGATTTAAGTGCATGCGTCACTGGGTCCATGACGTCTTTTTCAATATCAAGTCACCTAGGGCTTGATAGATGATGAGTTTTACCCAGCAGACACAGTGTATGTAGGATTTTCTTTTCTTTAAATCCTTTCTCAACTCTCAGCTTTTAGCATTTTTCAACTAAGCTCCCTCCGGTTCACTTTTCAGAAGTAAATTCAATCAGCTTTATAGCTAAAGCATGATCTGATGCACCACCATCTCCTTTCAATATACCCATCTCATTTACATTTTACCTCTGCTCAACCCTGTCAGTATCCCGTGATAAATGACATTTCTCAACTAATAGACCTAAAGAACCCTCACCCACACAAACTATAGATGGTTTGCTCCTTGGGTAGGTCTTCCGGTTTTGGTTAGACAATAGAAGCTATGTTTATGCCTATCACACAATTTGGTGCATAATTAGAGTCAGCAGAAATAACGTTTAACATTTCAGAATGATTAAGATTTTGAGCTCAGATGAATTAGGAGATCAAATTCAGAATGCATTTGGGGAATGATTAGTTCGGAGGAATGAATAGAATGTAAAATCTGATATATGATATGAAATGAGTCAGATTTTCATGAAAGAATTAGCCCATGGGAGATTATGGGAGAATTCAGTATGAATGAATTGGAATAATTAAGAATGCATGGGAGAATAACGAAGAGAATCTCAGAAGCAATGAGATTATGAAAATCAAAGAGATTAGAACAATTAACCTCAATGACATACTCAGAGAAACAGAAATTAATATCCTTAAAAAATTGTTCTTTTCAGCTCAAAAAACTTTTTATGTGTGCACAAAATATTTCCGTGAAAATTACACACATTTCTGTAAAAGAAATATCATCAGAGTGCGTCTGAAACTCCCCCTGGAAATAAGCACACAAAGTTAGTCAACTCATAGAAATTAAATCAGGAGCAAAAAATTATAAAATAAAACTCCCTCTTTGTCAATATAGCTTCAGAGTTGAATTCAGGGCAGGAATTTCAAAGATTCATCTTTCAGAATCGAGTTCTAATCTGAAATGACTAAAACCTTTGTTATGGAAGCTCGGGTTTCAATATGAAATAACTGAAAGCCTTGTTTAAATTTACACGGATGAAGTACGGGTTATGCTTTGTTGTGAGTAGAATCCATACGAGTGAAGACCGGGTTCTGGACTGATGTGTACAGAATCCATTTCTGCTGAAGTCTGGGTTCTAGTCTGAATTGACTAAAAACCAATAGAGTTAATATCGGGTTCTAGTCTGATATGAGTAAAAGCAACTTGAGTTAAGACCGAGTTATACTTTGGATTAACTAGAAACCATTACCTGCAAAATTAAGATTTCTTTGGTATCCAAACAAATTTGAAGACTTGTTAGCGCTCTTGGGTACCCATCGATACACAGGTTTTGGTACCCACTAGAACTTCGATTTAGGTACCCAATTGCATACATTTTCCTTAAATTCATACTCAAACTCAAAAAGCAAATTTCTTTTAGTATGATAAGATTGAGTATCTGAATTATGAAAGAAACTTGAATCTGAACGAACAGAATTACGCAAACTCTTCTTTCTAAAAACTTGTCCGGTGCTAGCCTGTTTCTGATAATACTTGGTATTTTCTGTGAAGATTTCTTCTGAGAAAAATAACTAGTATTTGTAGAAACTTTTGAAAACTTTGATTTTGAAGATTCACCAGGGTAAATCTTAACTGGAAGTTTTTCAAATACTTTATCTTTGCATTTGTTTATTTTTAACAGATACTTAAGTTGAAGATCTGAAGACAAATCAAGCTTAAGAGTTTTAGCTAGATTCTTTTCACTTTCGAAAGATAAATCAGAATTATCAACTTTATGTTCTAGACAAACAGAAGAGACGTTAACCTTTGATTTATGTGAAGAAGGGGAAACAGTAAATTGTTTCGAAAAATGAAATATTTGGTCTTCTAATCTTTTAATTTTGACAAAATATGAATTTCTTTCATCTTCGAACAACTTAAGTTTCTCTTTGAAATCTTGTTCGTTAAGTAAGAACTCACTCATTTCCTTCTCAAATAAATCTTTAGTTAAAGAAAACTCCTTTTCAATAGCAAAAAATTCTTCAGAATTATTTGAAATATAACTTGAATCAGTATGATTTGTCTTAGAAAGTGTTATTTCAAGATTTTTAACTTTCTTATACAACTCAGATCGTTCAGGCAAAAGATATTTTAGTTGAGTTGCATTCTGAAATTCTCTTGTTTAGAATCGTCAAGTTCTTTTGATAATTAATATATTCTCAATTTAAGCACCTGATTCTCAGAATTCAAATATTTTCTTTTTTTTTTAAATCCAAAACTTCTTCTTTCAGTCTTGATACATCATGTAAAATAAATGCTTTATCTATATTCAACTGAACAAGAATGTCATAATTATTCTTACGAATCTGTTCAGATTCAGTAAGTTTTGCAATCAACTCAGACTTTGAGAGATGTAAAACCTGATCATGTTCATTTGCCATTTTGAATTATTGATATTGAACTTCTAAGATCTTATTATGGAATGTTGAGTGATTTACTGATTGAAGCTCTAAAAGATGTATCTGTGAAAGATGACTTGTTGAAAATCAGCTCTGAAGTGACTTTTCGACGTTGATTTTTCAGCTTCTGTACAGAATAATGCCTGTAACTTTTTCTGGAGTCAATTAGGCCTCGAAAATTGCCCGAACTGGCTTCTACATTTCTAGAAATCATAGATCTCGGTTCAAGCTTTGATTTGACGTATGGTAGGCATTGTAACGATGTTCCAGTCAAACGTTATGGCCAATTGAAGCAACAAAGGTCATATAGTCAAAATTTAGATATCCTGTGAAACTCGAAGGAACTAACACAAATCTCGAATGAACTTACAACAATCTCGAATGAAAAAGGGAAAACTCGAATGTCTTATGAGAAAACTCAGGTGATTAATGATGAAACTCGGATGTATAAGGAATCAAACTCGGGTATTGAGTGAACAAACTCGAATGACAAATGATGAAACTCGGTTGACTAATGAGTAAACTCGATGATATGATGATTAAACTCGATTGAATGATGAGTAACCTTGAATGGAACTTGGTTCAAACTCGAATGAAATTCACTAGAACTCGAGTCATATTGTATAAAACTCGATTAACACGAAAAAGCTATTGTTGCCCAAGTTTTAACAGAATTCAACAAAAACAGGTTCATATTGACTATTTTTTCAACAAAAATTCACGAATTGGACTCAAATTACCAACATAGGTGCGTTTTTGACACAGAAACACTTTTTGTGAAGTGTTTTGGCTAATTTCAGATTACACACCCAAATTTGGACCAAAAACAGTAAGAACGTGAATTTATCTAAAAAGTTAGAAAAATACAAATTAAAATTTGTGTGTTTGGAATTAAGATTCGAGACTGTTAGTGTATGGTGTGTAAAGATGACATTACTACTGCATCATGGCTGATTTCATAAAACACTTGAGGGTCACACCGATGAACACAACTGAGCAGATTCAATTAAACTATTGAATAAATAATATTGGATATTGTTTATGACACGAAATGATCATTGAGATTTAATTAATAGATGATTAATTATATCTCAAAGTACGGGGACTAAAAGTGCAATATTAGATTTTGTAGTGATTTAATTGTCATTAGATGATAATTAACTAATTATCTAGTCTTTTATTTATTATTTGATAGTAAATAAAAGATTGATTTATTTGAGTTAGTATTATCATCTATTATTAGATAATTGGATGGATAATTATAAACAAATAAATAAGAGATAATTATAAATAATTATCTAGTCATTTATATATTATTAGAAAATGTATAAAAGATTAATATTATTTAAAGGGTATATAGTTATAGAGATAATTATATAAAGTTTAAATAATAAAAATAATTATTAAGATATATATTATATTAGAGTTTGATTAAAACTAAAACTTTTAATTATAATAATATATATATATACACACACATGCGGCCGTATATAAGAAAGTGAGATATATATATATATATATACATACATAACCTACTGTTGGTGTGTGTGAGACACAAAATACAACAAAAACAACAAATCTTTGAGGGTTTTGGTGAGGCGGCCGCAAGAAAGAAAACAAACCAAATGAGTTTGGTTTTACCCATTCTTCGTGTGTTCGATTGCATATTTGGCGCCGCTCGACCGTGTCATCACCGGTGGATACCGAAAGCAACCCATTCGTGTATTCTTGTCATCGAATACAAAGGTACGGATTTTTAATGCTTTCACATTTACTTATCTTGTGTATACTTGATGATCCGTGTACGAAATTCGTGTTTAAATAAAAAGGCTTCCGTTGTGCGTTAATATGATTAATGTTTATGTTTTTATGAAAAACGACACGAATTCCCAACAGTGATATCAGAGCCACCTCAAGTAACATAATGATAGTATTATTCGTGTATTTATGTCCAACTTTCTTAAAGTTTCGATTTTTTTAATTTAAAGTGTTTAAACGGTCGAAATCAATAATTAAAATGTTTAAAATTTTGATTAGGCTTGGAGAAAATCGACCAAAGGTTTTGGAAACCCCATGGTGATTCTCGGCCAACCTTGGAGTTTCTCGGAACTCAGGATTTTGAGAACTTAGTTCGCTTTATTTAGTTGATGTTTGATTGTTTAAAATGTTTAATTGATTAAAGTCGAAAACTAACGTTTCGGTTCGCGAAATCAAGCATAGAGATTTCGGCCATGGGTTGAGACCCATCCTCTCGGTTATTATGTGGTAGCCGAAGTCATTGATGGTTTATTCCGTCGTGTCGTTTAATTCACGGTTAAACTCGAACGATTAAATTAAATGCGTCAAAATCGAATCAATAAATCAAAAGTGTTTGGTTATTAATATTTAGACATTTGTGACAAAATATATGTAAATATGTTTTCGGTTTTATAAAATTAAAGTGGGAGACTTTGTTAGTTTTTTTTATAAAATTCACAAATCGGTTTAAATATTATTCGATTCGATAGTTAAACGATTAATTGGAATATGGAAATCGAAATAATCAAAGTGAGTTGATTAATGGCTTCGATTAATTTCAGCCGTCAAAGGGTTTGATACCCTACTTTTTTTTCGGTTCATTTGGGCTATTGAACCCGAGTATGTGTAGGTTAAATAAGTTGGTTCGTTTCCGTTTTCCGGTAATTCAAATTAAATCGGTTTTAATTAAAAGTTAAGTTTTAATGTTGAAATTAAAATTAATGGTAATTTTAATTTATAAACTAGATTTAGTTTATGCATTTAATATTTAGTTCCATAAAATGCATTATAAAATTAAAGAGAGTTTATTTAAGGATTCTATTTTCAAATTGATGAAATCGTGACTTTGAGTTTTATGCTCAGTCATGGTTTAATGTTTTGAGATTTGATCTCGACATTAACGTTTTTGGTAGAAATCGTTTAAAACCATAAAAATTATCTTTTTCAGTGTTATTTAAGATGATCAATTTTCTTAAATCCTTTAATGAAAATATTTTATTGGTAAAAATTGTTCATTTAGAAAATTAACATTTTAAATAAAGTTTATTTATGTTGAAAAGTGTTTCAAATGAATAATAGTTAATTGATAATTATTTAAAGCAAGTTTAAATTATTTATCAATATTATTTGAAAATAATAACTATATTTATTAAAGGTTGTTTAATAAAAAGTTTCTTAAAATAGTAAGTTTAAGTTTCAAAGGTGTTTGAATTGTTAATTGAATATTTTAAGAAAAGTATAGTTATGAATCCAAAGATAATGCAAAGATGGAATTAAATTTGAAATATTTCGGGAAAAAGTTTCTAATTATAGAAAGTGTTCCTAAATTTCGAGTTTACGAACCGTATTAAATTTAAGAACGATATTGGATATGATTACTTCAATTAATGGTAGATTAATTGGTCTTGGAATTATTTTCATGGCGAGATGAAAATGAATTCTGGATTATTATTATGCTTTACTGCTTTATTTAAATTTGTAACATAGCCGAGCCTTGAGACCCCTTGTTTGTGATGGTTGTTTGTTTAATCTCAATGTTTGCTATTTATTATTGGTTATATTTTTGGGAAGGCCTGCGTGTCATTGGAATCCCGGGTTTTATGATGTAATCTGTAATATGTTAGAAAATATGCAAATGTATTTAGATTAAAATATGTAAAAAATCATGGCGAAGATGTTCATCAAGAAGGAAGTTATCCATCAAGGACGCTCGGAGACATCATCGGATGCTGAGGCTAGTGGGAGCTGAAAGAGTTCAACCTTCTTGCCTTGTGTATTGATTTTGTCCCTTAAGTTTTGACCTAATTGGTTTGTCCGTATGGCTCTCGGAAACCAATTTAGTTTTTGGCAATGCTATGTCACCGTGTGGTTGTATGTTTTATTTCTTTATGCATTATATATCTGCGTGGTTGTGGTGACAAAGTAGATAAATAAAAGAAATTAAAACTACAATCATTTTTGATGAAAAATTAAAGTATTTAAAAGGAAGTTTAAATTGGAAACTTTAATTATTTTATCAGGTGTTAGATATGACATTTTTATGAAATTAGTTTTTCAAATAAAAGGAGATTTATTTTTAAAATGTCATATGATCAAAGAGTTGAAATTCTAAAAACTGGTACATTAATTGGATTGTTTACCAGAATAGGTGGTGTCTAGGACAGTCACGCTAGGGCTATGGTTGTAGGAATTTCCGAGAGGTTTAGAACCGAAAGAATCCTGCCCACTGACTAACCTGACTGGCCACTAGTTCTTGGTAAGATACTAGTTATAAACTCAAATTAAAAATCTGACACAACACACCGTCCATATAGTGGCACTCACGGTGACCAGTCATCGTAAGTAGGTTCAGCCTTCGTGGGGTGCTTATGCCGCAAACTCGGAGAGCTGTGAGGTAAGCACTGTGGATCCTAAGTGAGACTTGGGCCAGTGACTTGCAGTTGTTATATGGTGTGTGTCAGTGGTGGTTCCTTAGTAAAACTGTTCCCCAAGGTGTGGATGAGATTAAACATGATCAATTTAAGAAATTGAAAATCTCATAAGATCTAAGAGTTGCAAAGGGGTTGTAATTGGTAATAAGTTGTCTGCCTGAGTAGCTTATTCATGTAGGTTCATCATCCGTTGGGTGCATGAATAAGTAAAATGGTTCTTAGGATTAATAAATTATTTTCTAAATTTTGGGTTATTGATTCATTAATGGTTAATCAAATACTAGTTTTTGAAAAATTGTTTAAGATGGTTGAAAAAGACAGAGGTAGAAGCGGTTTAATAATAACAATGACAATAACAGTAACAACAACAATGATAACGTCAATATCCTTCCCCCACTTGAAAATCCTTCCCAAAAGCACATGTTGCTACTTTGAAGTCCATTCAAAAACAACTGTTAGACCCCATGTGCTGAAGATGAAAGGTAATCTGGATCATCTTAGCATACTTGGGTATCCCGTGACACAGGCCATGACCACGAATCTAATTCTCAATTCCTTATTGAAGGAATTTTATCAATTTGTAACTTGTTACAATATGCATGGAGAAGATGATCAATGGGTTGCATCAGATGCTATAGACTGCTGAGGGAATGATTAAGGAGAGAAGATAGGGAAAGAGACGGAAGGGAAAGTAAGTTTCCAATCCGGAGGTTAAAGCTAACAAGTAGCTAAAATCAAGAACCAGAGAAGTCAAATCCAAGGATGACAAATTCTTTGAGTGCTAGGAAACTGGGCACTGGGAAAGGAATTGTTCCAAGTGCAAACGGTCAAGGTTGACCGCATTGAGACTTCGTGTATCTGAATCAGTCACTTCTATTGTTCTTGGATATGTGATACCCAACTGAACAAAGTTTTATGCATAATGTCTACGATGACTAAAATGAAGTGCAAAGAGATGACAGATTCAGTGGGAGCATAGAGACACCTTAGAGAATACTCTGTTGGACACTATTTTCATGTTATCAATAGTTTATCATGGTGTAGTAAACAACTTTGTAGTTGAATTTCTTGCAAATATTTTTGGGATAAATATAAAAAATTTGGAGTTGAAAATTTATTGCTTGAAATTCCTATTGTTTAAAATTACTAAACCATGATTATTGACTATTGATTCAAGTGGAGCTTGAATAGTAACTTGTCAATGGAGATTGGACAAGCTAGTAGTCATATTTAGATAAAAAAGGGTTACCATGTTGTTGTGTAAATTGTTTAAGTGTTCAAATGTAGTTTCATTGAACTTGTTAATTCTTGAAAGTTAGTTCAAGAGATTATATGAGTTGGATAGTCATCCACGATTATATAGAAACTAATAAAATGCAGAATTAAATGTAAAGGAGTTACATGGAGGTTAATTCACTTCACTTGTTAGAAATAATTAGACTTGAGAAGTCAGAATTGTTTAGACAATAAGTAATCGCATTTTATAAAATTACATGTGAAATGTATACAACTTGTGTGATGGTTAGTCAAGTAATAGCCTTTGACTTGTTTAAACACTCGTCGACAAACTTGATGGAACACTACAACAAAATGTTGTCGATAACCAGGTTCTAGTGGTTATGGATACATATCATAATGTTGAACACAATGTTATTAAAGATATCTTGTTAAGATATAGATAAACCGCATACTGTCATATTCAAGACTAAACATCTAAACGTATCACTAGTAGCAATTAATCTGAATTGCTAGAGCTCCTAAATTTTAATCCTGGTGTCTTTATGAGTGATTTACCAGTTCCTCTAAAGATAGTGGATATAAATTTGTAAGGAGATTCAGAATGGGTCTGAATAATATTACAAGAAGTTGTAATAAACAACTAGTGTAATTTTTCAAAAATAAACGGTAATGGAAGTTAAGTCATTTAACTAGAGAACACTCCCACTAAGATCATGTCTGAAATTAATTTTTCGATAGATCGTGTTACTGTTACATTTGATAAAGGAACAGTAGCATTAAATTGATGGAAGTCATGTTGTGTTTATTGAGATAAAGGAGATCAACATGATATCTTTAATGTCGTTCTATTTTGCATGTTTTGAAAATCCAAGAATAAATTTGAAGTTATTCTAAAAGTATTCCATAGCTGCTTGTTGTCGTGGGAACCACAACGAGAATTAAAAGGCAACTGTGGTTTTTGGTTGATATTCATGGGTGATGAATATAGCAAAGGTTGGACCAAATTCACAGGTATTTGTTGCGAACAAATATTGGATTGACCCGCCGATTGAGACCACTTTGTGGATCATAGTCATGAGTCGTCTCAAAAAGGTAATCCTTAGTACCTGAGATGTCTACGTACTTTAGTGCGGGTGCTGCTGTACATTTGGCCTAACCTAACGTCATCCGTAACTGGGTGATCATAACGGTTCGAGGCTGGTTGCAGTGGGAGTCGTGCTGGAGGCCTAGATAGTCAATACGGGATTTGCACCTTCTTTTATCAAAGAAGAGATATTTCTGGGCCCCTCGGCGATCGATACTGACAGAAATGCATGGTCGTGCTCGGACAGAAATGCATGGCCGTGCTCGGACAGAACTGATGTGTTCTAATCTGTCTGTTTCAGTTCAGTATTAGATGTAAGGTCTTGACTCTACGGATCTATCTCGACGCGACACCGTCCAACGAGTGCGGAATCCTCGTTAGCGGCTTGACGGTAAGATCACACACGCGGAAACACGGAGACTACCACGGTGATAGACGAACTAATTAGAACTCCCCTACACAATGATTCTCTCCGAAACAACTCTCTTGAAACTTGCAAGTTCGAGATTGCCTTTGCTAATCACTCTGATCGATTTTGCAAAAGTCTGATAATTAATCGAATTAACTCTTAATTATACTGACAGATTCGAGTTTGTCTAGGACAAATTCGAATCAGACCCAAGGCCCATTCGAATTTGTCCTCATTGACAAATTCGAATTTGCCTCAAATTCGAACCTCACATATCAAACTTATATTTGAACTTATGTTCTAACTTATGTTTGAATTTATCTTTGAAGTTTATGTTTGAACTTCTTGTAATACATTACACAAAGTTCAAACATACAATCAACCAATATCAAACACATATAATCACATATATCAAACACTAGTCAATATTCAATACCAAGTTACTTGACTTACACAAAATGCTATCAAAACTTAGATTGCTATCGTCACACAGGATGTACTAACAGACTCCCCCTTGACGATAGCTTCTAACTATTTACATTTTGACTAAGTACTTGGACCATATAGACTACTTCCTGCATATAGACCTATATCTATACATATTCTCACTATCTTTTGGAACTTCCTGGCTTCAGATCTCCATCCTTCGTGAAAGAAGATAGGTTGATCATGTAGCTTCTTCAGGTCGTCCTTAGATAGGTTTATTAAATGCAGTGGATCATACACTCTCAAAATAACTTTGTCTTGTGTATCTTCCATTACAACTTCAGCAGTTTCATTATCGATATACCACCACTTCATGTTATTTAAAACATCTTGTGGCATCGATTTCATCGGCACCTTCTTCAAACATCTTACAGGTTTGTACACCATTCTGGCCCTTGGCCTACCTGTATGTGGATCAATTCTAGTTTCATCCTCCACTCTCTTTCCGGTCCTCGGCTTGAGCCTTTCAAATTTACCTGACTGACCCTCTTTTCTGATAATCTTCGCAATCACTTCAGCATACGGGTCGTCACCAATATTAAATAGCTCTTTCCACGCCAACTCCTTTACTTCAACCTTCGGCAATGTATTAAAAACTCTAAGCCTCCGCCTTAGGTATTGAAGTCCATCTCTCCTTTTCAATATGAATAGCTGCAATTCTCTGTCAAAGAACCAGCTTATAATTCCACCAGATAGATTTTCGGACCCAGGAACTCTCATTCTTCTCTTCATCTTCGGCTCTGTCTTCTTTTCTTCCTTCCTGAACCATAGATTCATCAATTCAGCCCTAGATGGCTCTTTCACAGCTTCTTCAAGTTCAGAATCTTCTACCGAGGCTAGTTTGATCTCATCAATATCAATCACATTGTGATTGTCTTGGACATATAGCTCCGTGATAGGCTGTGAGTTTACAATCACTTCATCGACATTATCGTCTTCATCCTCTATCACTTCATCATCGGATCTCCAATCAACTATGTCCTCCGGCACGAATTCTCCTTTCTCCAACTCTTCCATCTCATCCTCAAAATCAAATTATATCACTTCTTCCTCAATATCCATCAGAGCGTCTATCATTTCACTCTCAAAAGTCTTTGAGGGACTAGCTTCACCTCCTTCACCTCCTACAGCTCCAGACTGACTCGGCTCCCCCTGAACTTCGGCGTGTTGAGCAGAAGAAAAATCTGCTAGCTCATTGTCTTTTTGTGCATCGGGATCATTGCCATCTTTGTCTTCCCTTCTCAACTCTTCAGTCTCTCTGCAACTAGTCTCCCCCTGAGCCTTTAGATTTTTCATTAATTGCTCAATGAGGGACCTCATAGTTTGGAGCTCTGTAGCCTGATCGGCGACGAATGTCTTCAATTCAAGATTTTCTTTATCAATGTTTGCGTTTTGCGCCTGAAGCTCGCTGACGGCTTTAGTAAGTTGGAAGATTTGGACTTGCTGGAAATCAACTTTGCTTCTGAGTTCTGAAAACCTTTGGTTGTCTGTGAAGGTGCATGAAGTGGATGGAATGGATGTGATAGGTGACAGGATGATTGGTGGTGGAATTGATGGTTGAACGGGTGGTGGTGGAATAGATGGTTGAGCGGATGGCTGAGCGGATGGAATTTCAGGCTCAGAAGCAGAAGCAGACGAAGCTCCCTGCATAAACCTATGCCTTTTAGCCCTTTGCCTAGGCACCAATGGAGCTGTATCTTCAATCTCGAAATCAGAGTCATCTTCATCAGAATCTCTAGATGCTCTCCTCTTTTCTGACTCTTGGTCAATAACCACTATTCTGGATCCATATGTGCCTATTCGGACAGCCGGATCTTCCGTCTCTTCTGCTGGTACCTCAACCTCGATCTTCTCAACTTCCTCTGAAGACGATTCAGAGGTGGTCACTGCCTGACCCTCTACCTCTGGCTGATAATCATCTATGTCTCTCATAAGATCATCAATACTAGCTGGAGGCTCCAAAATATCACCAACAAGCTCAGTAGTTATCTCTTCTTGAGCATGAGAGCTTTGAGACCAAATTTCTTCCAATGTCTCCACATGTGGATCAATTTCGGGGGCTACAACTGAAGGGCCTGCAGCGTCCGTTGAAGGACCTGCTTCCAGTGACTCCTGCACTCTGCTTGTTGAAGGCCTTGAAGCCTGAGTCTGTCTTACTCAAGCTCTCTGCCTCCTTCTTGGTTGTTGTTGAGTCCTTTGCTGTTGTTGTTGTGGCTGCTGCTGTACTTGAACTTCCCCAGCCCAGTTTGCACCTTCTGGGGCTTGAAAATCAGGATTTACCACAGCACCAAAAAGTGGTGCATCTAGTGGTCTAACCAATTCACCCCTACGGGCATTGTGCGCTTGACAATCTGCAAAAATCCGCTTGTCGATCACGACGACACTCTGAATTTCTGGCAACTGCGGCAGGTTGGGCAAAAAGTGTCTGATCAGCATCATAACAAACCTAGGATACATCAAAAACCTTTCTCTTGCTGGAGCTGTTATTTGGTGAACAAACTCCGCAAAGAACATCTCGGAGTAACTAAACCTTTGGTTGTAAACCAATGCTATCATCGCCGATTGCATCTTCGACACGATATAGTCAAAACCGGCTTTCTTTGGAGCAAAGCACACCATGAAGACATGTGCCAGATACCTTTATTGCCCTATTAAACCACTTTTCATGTACGATGCCTTAGCTACATCAAGGCCATATCCCATCCTCAAGAATGCTGCTTGCCTTACTTCCAAAGGGAAGTCAATAGGCCCATGATCGGCTGATCCTAGCTGCAAAACCCTGCGCAACATATCGGCGGAGAACACAAGGGGCTGCCGGCTATTCTGGTCGTCAATACTGTCGGAGTTACTGTACAGTCAACCTGCAGTTGATCCCAAAATTGCCTAACGTAAGGCAACACGATCTGCACATTGTGCGAAAGGGCATACGACAACCTTGAAGTAGCCAAAAAGTCCACCATCTGGCGAAATGCCTGAGCTTCAGGAAGCTCACGATCTGGTGACACGACCATATTATGATTTTGAATAAAAGCTCTATCCCCCATATTTGCACAATAAAGTATAAAATATATTAGAAGGGACAAACTAAAAATGAAACTTGATTAAATTCAAATTTGTTTTATTTTGAACTTATGTAAGTTCAAAATCCAACACATATGAATTTCTACAAGTTTGATGTATAAATTATTCAAACATTTCGATTTTAATTTCAAACTCGAATGGCATGTTCGAATTTAACCTTAATTCGAGTTTAATGATATGTTTGAATTTTTGGACAAATTCGAAGCATATGAACAAACTCGAATGTCGGCACATTCAAAACAAAAATCCAAGATTTAAACCATTTTAGACTTAGAAAATCACATTCATTAGTCCTAATAGGTTCTAATTGAAGATATTTGCCACTTATTTGAAGTTTCACCGGTTCAAACTTTGTGATTTTGAATCACAAAGTTCAAAACCCTTAAAACCTCAAAATAGATCGATTTTTGCACAAATTGAGTCTAAAACTTCCTAAATCTTGTATAGTAGTGATGTTTATACCTAGATTTGGCTATAGTATCGAACACAAAGTACAAAAGTTTGATGAATAGGTGAAAAACTCGAATCGGTAAACTCGAAGGAACAAACTCGAAATCGCACAAGGTAAACTCAAAAGGTTAAATTCGAAAGTAGGTGAATAATGAATGTTCACTGTTGACCTATATATACTAACCACCTTCGAATTTGAATTTACTGCCAAATTCGAATGTAACATTCGACTTTGGCTTAAATTCGAATTTAACTGAAAATTTTGAAAATTTTAAAAATCTTTGAATTAAATTCAACTTTCTCAACTTTTCCAACTTTTTCGTGTAACGGAACAAACTATGCAAAATTTATTTACACTAAGCACAAGATTTCACGCAATGTTCGTTTATTCAACTAGAAATGCATCCTCAGTAATTTTATCCGTTTTCCTAAATAAAATAAAATAAAATAAAATAAAATAAAGTAAAATTAAATTAAATTAAATTAAAATTTTGAACCAAATTTAAACTTAAACTAATCTATAATATTTTTAAAATTTACAACCTATACTTAACACTAACAGAATTTTTGGCGAGAAAGTCAAAGACAGGTTCAATCAGATAGCGGTGTCAAATATGCACTTTTCAGTATTTTACTTTCACACTTAGGAATTTTTTGATTCCTTTGATTGTTTGTCGTGACACACATTTCTAGACAATTGTTGGTATTATTTTCCCTTTAAACATGTTACACTTTGGAATATCCTTTGGCCTTTTTATTTATCAAAAAATTACCTTACATGACTCATACTTAGACATACTTTTATGATCAATGCATACACACAATGATTATAACTTTTCGGTATTGCAAACTTTCTTTAAAAGGCAAACGTCGGGCACAGTTCTGTATTTACATACAACAGAGTGTCTTAGTTTGTCTTAAAAATTATTTTTAAAGCTAGCAAGACAGCGGTGACAGGTCTGTACTGACGTACAACAAAGCGACTTATCTTGCTAACTCGAGTCAAACCAGAGGCAACAGGTCTGTACTTACGTACAACAGAGTTACTTGTTTTGACTCTCAACTCAGTATCATGATTTTTCTATTCTTTTCTTTTCTTTAAGATGTATCTGATGTTGCTATACATCCCCCAGAGAGTTTGCATACCTCATTTAGAATCAATGTCTGTATGTCTCTAACATAAAAATTAAGACCATTTGGTCATACATCTAAGTTAGTGACACGTCTAACTTTTTCTTGAATATTTTATTAGCCTTGAGACTCCCTTTGCGTATTATGCCTACCAACATATCAAGCTAAATAATGTATACCACTTAGAATTTTAAGTGCATTATGTGTGAAAGCTTAACACTTAGAGATTGTAATGACTGTGCTAATTTTCGTCACTTTGAACCTATGTATCGAAGACTTAACTCATTTTCTGATATTCTCTTTTTTTTTAACTTTTTATGGTTTTCTCTCTTTTTTCTTTTGTTTTTCATAAATACGAGTAAGAAAATAAAATAACCTACTAACTTACTATAAAAAGAAATTTTCCTAAGCTACTAAACTTACTATAAAAAGAAAGAAATTCTACTGCTATAAAAGGAAATAAACTCTACTAAGGTCAATTTACGCTGGATTACGCATTCCGTTTAGTTGAACTAAAAACTCAAAATGTGACTTATCAAAAGCTTTGGTAAATAAATCCGCATTATTATCATCCGTTGCAACTTTTACCAGCTTAATTAAGTTCTTTTCAGCACAATCACGAATAAAGTGGTGTCTTATGTCTATGTGCTTGGTTTTACTTTGTTTAACTGGATTATTTGTTATTGCAATAGTTGACTGGTTATCTATCCTAATAGGAGTATGAGTATAAATCAAATCGTAATCCCGCAATTGTTGTTGTATCCACAAAACCTGTGAACAGCAACTACCCGCAGCAACATATTCGGCCTCGCACGTGGACATGGCTACCGAAGTCTGTTTCTTGAATTGCCAGGAAACGAACCTCCCTCCAAGGAATTGACAACCTCCAGTTGTTGACTTGCGATTCAAGCTACACCCTCCATAGTCTGAATCCGTGAACGCCTCCAATTCCAGGTCGCACTCCGCGTGATACCAAAGTCCCAGCTTCGGTTTCGACTTGAGGTATCTCAGAATCCGCTTCACAGCTTTCATGTGCATCTCCTTTGGATTAGCTTGAAACCTAGCACAAATACACACAACAAACATTATGTCAGGTCTAGAAGCTGTTAAATACATGAGTGACCCAATCATGGCCCGATATAACGTCGGATCCACATCGGTATCACTTTCTGTACCCGGTCCGAGATTATGATTCACTTGAATCGGCATGCTGAAGTGAGCTATCATCTTGGTTCCTTCCATCCTGAAGCGCTCTAAGATGTCGTAGACATACTTCGTCTGATGAATAAACATGCCCTCCTTCCTATGTTCGACTTGCAAACCCAGAAAGAAGTTTAACTCACCCATCGCACTCATCTCAAACTTAGACTTCATCACCTTTTCAAAATCTGTGCACATCTGCTCGTCTGATGACCCGAAAATTATATCATCGACGTACACTTGTACCAAGATGAAATGTTCACCTTTTCGCTTCACGAACAGCGTACTATCTATTCTCCCTCTTTCAAATCTGTTGACAAAAAGATGATTAGATAGAGTCTCGTACCACGCCCTTGGTGCTTGATGTAATCCATACAAAGCCTTATCTAACCGATATACTCTGTCTGGATATTTCGGATCTGTAAACCCAGGCGGCTGTTCCACATACACCAGCTCCTTCACTTTCCCATAAAGAAACGCGCTCTTTACATCGAGTTGATAAACTTTGAAACCTTTGAAGGAAGCAAAAGCTAGAAACAAACGAATTGCTTCAAGCCTTGCCACTGGCGCGAACACTTCATTGTAATCGATTCCTTCCTCTTGGTTGAAACCCTTTACCACAAGCCTTGGTTTGTTGCGAGTGACTATACCCCGATCATCTCTCTTGCACTTAAAACCCATTTGGTTCCTATTGCTACTTCTCCTCGAGGTAACGGAACTAACTCCCACAGTTCTAGTTTCCTAAACTGTGACAGTTCTTCCTGCATCGCTTCAACCCAAGAGTTGTCTTTTAGTGCCATTTGCACATTTTTCGGCTCTACTTGCGAGATGAAACATGAGTAGAGGCAAGTGTGAAAGGCTTCGGTGTCATTGATCATCGACAACAACACTGTGTTGTTATTCAAACTACTCCTAGTCCTCACACCAGCATTAGGATTTCCTATGATACTCTCAATAGGATGATTCTTATTAATCCTAGATGTTTTCATCTCGTCAACTCTAAGATTATCTCCCAAATTTGATCCTATTTCTCCTAACGGGGGAACGACTTCAGACTCCATATTTTCTTCCTCATGGACACTGTCTTCAGAGTTAGAATTTGTTGTCTGATTTTCGTCTGTAGGCACTTCAGAATCATTTTCTTCTGGAGATCTATCTTCAGTTGATGTAGGCTCGGATGTTGATGGAAAGGTGGTCCTCGGAAAACTTTAACCCTCGTCATTCAGATTTAATGACGACATGTCCTGTTCGATTGTACCCGCATTTCCATCCAAAGGAATGTTAAATGACTCAAACAATTTGTCATAATCAAATATCCATTCCGGACCAGTTTGGGGTTCATGTGTATAACTTGTGACATCAATGTTATACACAATCTCTACTGTACCATTAGATTTGTTAAAAACCCGTTTGTTTGGTGAGTTCGGCACATAACTTAGGAAGTATCCTTCGTCAGCCTTTTCACCAAACTTAGGTTGATGTTTTATTTTCATTAACGTACATGGTACCCCAAAAGGTTCGAAGCCAGTTAAATTTGGTGGCCTTTTATTCAAAATTTCATAACAGGTTTTGTTCAATGATTTGACAGTAAGGACTCGGTTTAAAACATGGCACGCGATATTCACTGCCTCCCTCCAAAACATGGTAGGAAGCTTTGAATCTGGAAGCATGGTCCTTGCTGCCTCAATCAAAGTCCTGTTTTTCCGTTCGGCCACCCCATTTTTTGTGGCTCATAAGGTGCACTAAATTGATGCACTATGCCCTTTGATAGGCAATATACACCAAAAACCATGTTTTTAAACTCTGTTCCGTTATCACTTCTGATTCGCTTAACCCTCGTTCCGTAAGAGTTTTCCACTTGGTCTAAGAACCCGATGAGCTTGGCAGCCGTCTCGTCCTTTGTACCTATATAGAAAACCCAAGAAAAACGTGAGTAATCGTCAGTAATAACCAAACAGTACCAACTTCCACTTATACTCCTTTTGTTGATTGGTTCGAAGAGGTCCATATGCAACAAATCGAATGTGGCAGCTATTGAGTTCTGAGTCATGGACTTGTGTGCCTTCTTGTGTTGTTTTCCTTTCTTGCACGGTAGACACTTATCCTCGAACTGAAAACTCTTCATAGGAACACCTTGCACCAGTCTATTTTTAGTAATGTAATTCATCTTTCTTAGGTGCAAGTGTGTCATGCGTCTGTGCCATAAAACCGATTCAGTCTCTGAAGCTTTTGATAGTAGACAAATTGGTCCCATCGAAGATTCTGGCTTGTTCATGTCGAGCATGTACATGTCATTCTTCCTTGGAGCCCTCATCGGTATCCATTCTTCAGGTACTTGGAATCCCGGTTTTAGCACTAACGCCTCAGTATCAGTGAAAAGTATTGAGTTCTTCTTATCACAGATTTGAGATACACTAATGAGATTGTGAACCAGTTTATCAACGTGATAAACTTGATCCAATTTGATAGTCCAATTAGTGACCACTCCAGTACCGGTGATATTTCCTCCCTTATTACCAGCGAACGATACAAATCCCCGATTCCCTCCTTTGAAGTCTGCGAGTAGACTTCTTTCCCCTGTCATGTGCCTGGAGCAACCACTGTCGACGAACCACTTGTTTTTTGACCTGTAGTTATCTCTTGCACATGAAAGAAAATAGGTTAGTTATCACGGGGAACCCAAGCCATAACTGACTTGGTAATACCATTCTCGTCCACATACTTGAACTCTTTCAAATACCCATCTCTCCTTTCAGGTGACCTGGGTTTTTGATTTTGAGTCTGTTGTGGTGCAGAGTGATTTAAGTTCACTCTCGGCCTTTGTGTAGGCATTTGCTGTGGAGCTCTCGAATAATTTCGATTATAAGGCAATTCCGATTGATATCCCTGAGCTCTACCTGGTGTTTGATGTCTTACAGGAGTGTGGGACCTAACCGGAGTGTAAGCTCTGCTAGGTGTAGTACTCCTATAATTCTGTTGCGGTCCTGACCTAGATTGATTAGTGACTCTATTTGGTGATTTAGTCCTAATCACTTCTTTGGGTCGACTTGACACAGGTATTTGTTTCACAGCAGATTTAGGTGCAGCTTGCACAGTTTTCTCGTTATTATGAGAACTACTTGTGCTTGCAACACTTGTAGAAGGCTTATATTGTTCCGGCTTTCCAGTTTTAGGTGTAAGATCTACTTTCCTATGTGGACAACTAGAAGCAACGTGCCCCCTTTCGTGACATCTAAAGCAAGACATTTTGTCAATCGACTTTTTATGTGTGCCCTTTGACTTAGGTGTCTCACTAGTGTCTGGTTCTTTTGTTTCAACTATAGTGACTGGTTCCTCCTCCTGATCATTAATGTCAATTTTGTGGTGTCCTATAGGCTTTTCACTAGAGGATGACACAAATTTAACCTTCTTAATCTGGACATTGTGAGTGGTCACCTTTTAGAATGTTAGGTCATGCATGAACCGGCTTTCTCCTTTATTGAGAAAATCACAAGCCCAAAAGCCCTTGGACTACCATCGTCTTTATCAAACAATATCCTAGCTGCAAACTATACTTGAGACAGGTTACACGCTGCACGCAAGAAACTTTGGTTTGCTAATTTAGTTTGAGTCCTTCAGAAATTACAGACAAATTAATATGAAATTAACTAATGAAAATAACTAAGAATACTAATCCAAGTTCATATAATCAAAAACACATTAGCCATCAACCCATATCACATGCATGTGCAATACTTTCAGGATAAAGCAAATGCTTTTCTTAATTACATAGATCCGGACATTATATACATATATTCCAAAAATTAAAATGCAACAACCTTATTGATAAATAGGTAAAAGGTATCCATCACACTTTCAAGTTAGTTTCAAGTATTCAACCAAATTAGAGGTGATCCATCAGGTTAATAAATCAAACATAGGATTCTTTACTCTAATTTGCGTACATATCAGCAATCAATTTCTTTATATCGCAGTTCATATTTTCATTTAATCATTTCATCAAACACATGGCGTGCAAACTAAAATAAGTTCAAGACAACTTAATTTAAAATGCAGAGAAAGCTTCTTTTAATTTTCATTCACTGGCCATGACAAACACTCAAAACTCACATAAAAAATATATAGTAATAAATTTCAGACAACTATTCATTACTCGTAGCAAAGGTAAGGTAAGAAGTGTACGTAATCAATAATCACCGGCCATAAAAGGTTTATTGTTGGAAGAAGGAGAAGATAAAGAACGACATTGCAAAGACGACGGTGTGAATACTTGTCTTGCAAAGTGTATCAAATTTCAGGAGTTCATTCCATATCAACAGCATGAACGATAAAGAAGGATTCTTTCAAAAAGCATATGTGAAGAAAAAACAGAACTGGATAAGACTGCAGCAAGGAAGTGTATGAAAGATTACTTAAAAATTAAATAGTTTCTAATAATCGGGGACGACAACGTCGGTTAGAATAATGGACAAACAACAACAGCGGCAAGAAAGGGACGTCGACATTGATTAGGGCTAACGGACAGAACTCAGAAGTACAGCAGGGGAGAAAATGCATTAATTCAGGAAAAGGAGGAGTCGTCCATGAGAAGCAGCTAGCTGTACTCAGAAAGTTAATTTTGGAATAATGGGCGGGAAATGAAAAAAAGCTTGCTCTGAGAAGTTGACAAGTGGATGAAATTATTTTGTTTTATTAAAATATATAGATATCTAAACTTTCATCTAAGTACATGATTAGTCCCTAACCTAATGATTTCATCACAATATTGAACCTAATAATAGTTGATGACTATTCACGGTACACATGGGTTTTCTTCCTGAGGTCCAAATCAGATGCGACCGAAATTATCATAGACTTCATCCGAAAAATACAAGTGAAGTTGCAACTTACAATTCAATCAATCCGCTCAGATAACGGAACAGAATTCAAGAACAAATCGCTTGAATCATTTTTGAATTCTGTAGGAATCACACATCAGTTTTCAGCTGCTAGAACTCCACAACAGGACGATGCTGGCGTATTCAAATCTACCGTTATTCTTATGGGTCGAAGCAGTTGCAACAACTTGTTTCACACAGAGTCGTTCAATCATCAATAAAAGATTCGGAAAGACTCCTTATGAATTAATAAATAAACGAATACCTAATATTAAATTTTTCCATGTCTTTGGATGCAGGTGCTTTATTCTAAACGACAAAGACAACCTTGGAAAGTTTAATCAAAAAGCAGATGAAGGTATATTCATCGGTTATTCAAAGGAGTCGATCGCTTTCCGTGTCTATAACAAGCAAACCAAGACAGTCAACGAGAGCGTCAACGTCAAATTTGATGAAGGAGTGGTAATGGCTTCTGAACACACCAGTTCAGGACCCGAACCTAACAAGCAGACTTTAATGGAGTCACCTGAACAGAATGCTGAAAATTCTGAATTACATAAATTGTTTGAGAATTTTTATGAAGACTACTTTGAGAAGCCCAAAACTAATTTCTCATCAACAAGTATCAGAAGAAACTGGAGAAGCCTCAACAACAGATGTGCACTTGCCAACTAAAAGTGCACAACCCATTGAACCTCCAGAATCTTCTGAAACCCCCTTAACATCCGAACATTCAGAAGCTCCTAACTCAGATACCCTACCTACTACATCTGAAGTAACCCCCTGACCAACATATTTAGATCGTAATCTCAATCATGACCACATAGAGCCGTTTCCACATACTTTCAAGTGGACGAGAAATCACCCAATAGAAAACATTATTGGTGATCCATCCGCTTCAGTCCAAACCAGAAGAGCCACCATAAACGAGTGCCTATTTTCAAATTTTCTAAGCAAAATAGAGCCTAAGAATGTGAAAGAAGCACTTCTGTACGTTGATTGGATTGTTGCGATGCAAGAAGAACCGAATCAGTTCGAACGGTTAAAGGTCTGGAGACTTGTTGAACGCCCTAAAGACAAATCCATCATTGGCACGAAGTGGATCTTTAAAAACAAGAAGGACGAACATGGAGTAATCATTCGCAATAAAGCTCGCCTCGTTGCCAAAGGATACAGTCAACAAGAAGGGATTAACTACGATGAAACGTTTGCACCAGTTGCACGAATAGAAGCAATTAGAATGTTTTTAGCTTTTGCCGCTCACAAAAACTTTACTGTTTATCAAATGGATGTTAAAACTTCGTTTTAAAACGGGGAACTGACCGATGAAGTAAATACATATCAGCCCGAAGGCTTTACTGATCCTTCGAAACCTGATCATGTATATATTTTAGATAAGTCACTGTATGGCCTTAAACAAGCACCGCGTGCTTGGTATGATGCACTTTCAACATATCTGTTGAAATGTGGATTCAACAAAGGTGCAGTTGACACAACCCTGTTTATAAAACGTCAGTGTCCGGATATCATAGTAATACAAATATATGTAGATGACATAATATTTGGGTCTAGAAATCCAGAATTTTGTAAGAATTCGCATGTTTAATGTCCCAAAAATTCGAAATGAGCTAAATTTTTTCTTAGGATTACAAGTTAAACAATTAGCTGATGGTATTTTTATCAATCCGTTAAATATACAAGACATGTTAAAGAAATTTAACATGGTTAACAGTACTCCTATGAAAACTCCCATGGCCCCGGATTCAAAGTCAAAACTCGATGAGGACATTTCGGGGAAACCTGTAGATGTGACTCATAATCGAGGTATAATTGGGTCATTAATGTATTTAACAGCAAGTAGACCGGATATTATGTTTGCCACATGTGTGTGTGCTAGATATCAGGCGAATCCTAAAGAATCACATTTAACAGCTGCAAAAAGAATTTTAAGATATCTCAAGGGAACTCCAAACCTTGGTTTGTGGTATCCCAAAGAATCGTCAGTTAATCTAACTCCTTTTTCTGACGCTGATCACGCAGGTGATAAGATGGACAGAAAAAGTACGTCTAGAGCAGTACAATTCTTAGGTGACAAACCCGTATGCAGGTCATCCAAGAAACAACACTGCGTTTCATTGTCTACAGCTGAAGCAGGATACGTTGCTGTATCTTCATGCTGTTCTCAGGTGTTGTGGATGAAAAGCCAACTGCGAGATTACGGGTTTACACCACAGAAAATACCTATCTACTGTGATTCTCAGAGCGCAATAGCTATTGCATCAAATCCGGTGCAACATTCAAAAACGAAACACATTGACATTCGGTACCATTTTATAAAGGATCATGTTGAAAATGGAAATTTAGAATTATATTTTGTTCCTACTGAATATCAACTAGCTAATTTGTTTACCAAAGCGTTAGATGAAAAAAAGGTTTAATTTTTTGGTATACAAATTGGGTATGCTGAATAATTAAGATTTAACAATTCAGTAGTTTCAATTTATAATTTTAAATTTACATATTTTTAATTGATTCTAATTTGATGTTAAATTCTTGAATTTTAAAAGTTCAAAGTTTTTAAAATTTAACAAGATCTGGATTGTCATGTGCAGGGGGAGCAGAAAATGAATTTATCTGATTTTGAGAAAACCTGATACAATTTATCTGATACTTTGTAGGGGGAGCTGAGTTGAGAAATATGATATACATTTGAGGAGGAGCAGCTCTCAGAAATTAAAGGGGGAGCATTTTTGCATTTAAAATTTTTTTTTTGTGTGTGTTTTTTTTGTTGTTTTTGTATTTTGTGCATTTTAAATTTTTTTTTCTTCTATCTTTCTTTAAGTCTGTTTTTTTTAAAAAAATAAAATTTATCAGAAACTTTTTTGTTTTGATTGTTTTGTTAAATTTTTTTTGAAAAGATATTGGGTTGTGGTAATTAATTGGGTTTAAAAATGATGAAACTGGGCTGGTTAAATTGAAAATCAAAATGGGCCGGGTAACTTCGAATATAAATTTCAAATTTTCTTTTTCAAGCTACCGACTATTCATCATCTTCTCCAAAAACTTTCTTCACCATTAAGAAACCTCAAACCCACATATTTTCGATAGATTCAAGCAAGTAGTTCATTATATTGTGAGTAAAATCGTTTGTTTCTTTCATTTTTACATCTTTTATTTCAATATTAGCATCTATATGTGACTGTTAGTGTTTATGTTCGTGTTTTTTTTGTGTATTTTGAGTGTTCATGGTGTTCATAATTTTTTGTTCATAAAAATGAAATTAATCGTGTGGTATGTTTCGGTTTATCAATGTGAACATGAATCTAAAATTTCATGGTTCAAATCAAACCACACACACAGAAATTTGGATTATACTTTCAAAAACTTTCGTGTTCTTCATGTTTCTGAATTTTGAATTTTTAACAACTTTAGTGTTGTTTTTACTCAAAGTTCAGTAAAACAAAGTTGTTTAAAATGTTTTTTCGAATGAGGAACAAGTTTTAAATCACTGGAAAAATACTTGGAATCAATTTTTGAATATTCAGTGTATAGAGGACTTGGAAATAAATTCATTAGGACTTTCTCGATTAAAGGCTTCAATCGAGACAATTCTTAGTATCAATCGAGTTGAGTTAAATGCTAATCGAGAAAGACTAAGAGGCAATCGAGTTGACTAAAGTGTTAATCGAGAAACTCTGTGTGTCATTCGAGTTGACTGTCTGTTTGACACTTAGAACATTTCAGAACATGAGTCTCGATTAATACATTGCCCGAGAGACTTATGGTTCATTCGAGTTGGCCTCATGTTGTATTCGAGGAAATTTATACTTCATGCGAGTTGTTTACATCCTGAAACATGACACTCATTCATTCGAGTATTAGTATACTTCATTCGAGTTGGAGTTAACTTTCATTCGAGATTATTACAAGTTTCATTCGAGTTGAAATGTTTTATCATTCGAGAAACATTATGCCTCAATTGACAATGTTTCATTCGAGTTAACATCAAGACTCATTCGAGTTGATATCAAGGTTCATTCGAGTTGATATTAAGGCTAATTCGAGTTGTTTCAAGAGTCATTCGAGTTGTTTCATGTGTCATCCGAGATTTATATAGAATCATTCGAGATGAATGAAGTTTCATTCGAGTTTTCAATGAAATTTTTTACTAAGTGTTGGATTTTTAATGTTTTAAGAAAAATGTGACATTTTTTCAAGAAATTGTTATACATTTGAGTTTTTCTAACATTGGTCTCTGAACGATTGACTCTGGGATCCTGTCAATAATATTTTATTATTTTCTGGAATCCCGATGCCTTAAACAAAAAATCACAAATTTTTATAATTTCTGACGAAATGTTATATTTTTCTACTTTGAATGATTTCATTTGTTTACCTGCCTTGTCTAACCTGATTCTTATTTGTTTACAGGTTTCAAATGGCATCTCCAAGTCATTCCCAGAATTCTAACTCATTCGATTCTCATTCATCCTCCAATCATACACTCGTATCTACACCCGTCCGTTCAACCTCAGTTGCTAGACCTTCACCATCAACCATCATACCTGATAACCAACTTGTTAAACCCAAACATTGCCTACCCTTCAAAGACAACAACCATCGTTTGGATACAAAGGTTATAAAAGTTAGTCACCCTATCCCACAAGTCTACTTGCAACAATTTTGGCATACAGTCAAATTTTGTTCCTGCTGATGGAAACCACCATTTTAAAGTAACCATTGATCAGTTTAAAATCCAAGATTACCCTTGCCAGACTTCGCCACAACTTGTTTCTTCCAAGACGGATAGATACAGTTAACTTTCCTGAGTTAGCTGATTTTGAAGACTTTGTTTCCGATGAGGAGCTGGTTCATGACTTAATATGCTTGAGTTACTCAAAGCCACTACCAAAAAGCTCCAAGTTTCATCGAAATGGATTAAATGGAGAATGGTACACGTTATTTGGGATCATCAATAGATGCATGACGTCTAAGCATACAGGAATAGACAGGTGCAGCATTCACTGTCTACGAATCTTTCATGGAATTGCTTTCAATAAGCATTATGACTATGCTCAATGCATCTGGGAAGATTTAAAAGAGATTGTACTAGCTAAAAGAACCAACAGATCAAGGAAGTTTGTTCCACTTCAGAGATTCATTCAAATCCTAATCCAAGGGATTCTAAGAGCCAATGAGAATATACCAAAGAAAGAAAACTCACAAAGATGTCCCGACTATGTAATGATGAGTTTACACGAGGTGTCGGATTCTCCTAATGCGAATATCATGCCGATTCCTGAATCTTTATTAAAGTATGCAGATCCAGAGAGTGAGAATGTAAAGTTGTATAGGATAGATCATGCTCTAATAGAGACCCAAGAACCGGGTTCTCTTACCCAAGGAGTGATAGGAAGAGAGGAACCTCAGCACGGGGCTGAAGTTCAGGGAAGCCTGCAAGTGAGTGAGGGAGTTGAAGTAGTGAGGGGTGGTGAGGAAGAGGTTGATAGTTCTGATTCTGAGAGGACATTGTCGAATATACAAGAGGGTGAAGACGAAGGAAATGATGATGATGATGATGATGGTGATGATGGTGGAGATCATAATGAGGGAGGGGCTGCTTTAATGGATGTTGTTCATATTGCCCAGGAGAGTGTGAGGGATGCACTTAGCCTAGAAAGTCGGGATTTACCCACATCTGCTGTTAGCTCCCCTATGAGAGTTAGCATTGAAGAGGTCAGTATCCCACTGACAAGTGCACACCTAACCATCCACTCAGTCTCCTCTCAACAGGAGACTGTTTCATTTGAACACCGGGATGAACCACAAAGTCTATCCGAAAGTCATTTGGACTTAATGGATATTGAAATTAGTACACCTCTGCCCGAGTGTACAACTTTTGTTCAAACACAGAGTCTAGATCCTAGGACACTTGAGTCGACTTCATTTGTTGAAGTAAGTGTGGTTGAACTTCGTGTTCCCACCGGAACATCCTTAGCTACGGAAGCATTTGCTGCTCCGTCGCTTGAAGAGGGTGGAAGTCCAGTCAGAGCGACAACTTTTCCAACTCTGAGTACTAGCCACACAGAAGTTCTTTTCACAAGTTCGACTGTTGTGTCAACTGGAAGTCTAAGTGACCCAGTGGTGACTCTTTCCCCGTTCGTTACTGAATCATCTTTAAGCCAAGCCTTGAATGCAGCTGTTGCAGGAGTAAACAATCATGTCTCCGCTCAGTTATCTGAAGTGATGGAACAGATGTCGAACATTCACAAATTTTTAAAGGGAAAGTCAGTGGCAGAAGAATCGATAAAGCAATCTGATCCAAATCAAGCGATTGATGAATTGAGGGAAGAGCTGAAGGATTTCGTTTTTGAACAATTCGATGAAATGAGAGAAAGGATGATAAGTTTGGAAAGTACGGTGATTACTGCTTTGGGTAATCTCTATGAGAAGGTTGCGGCTGTTGAGGAAACGTGTAAGGCGCAAGGTTCATCATCTAACGAAAGCATGATGAGCATGATGAAGACTCCGATGATGCTCCTCATGAGGGGGAGAAGAAGAGGAAGCTTGCTGAGCCTACACCCGGACTTTTAATGATTACATACCATGAGAAGGAAACAGAGGTGAAAGAGAAAGAAGCAGGGAGCTCAAAAGAACCTGCTGATGTACAAAGTGAGCTGGGATTGATTCTTCATGAAGATGTTCCAGTTCCTTTGAACATTCAGTCGGATATCTATAACTTTGAAGAATATAATGATTCAGATGATGATGTTCAAGTGGTTAAGGAACAGACATTAATGATTCAAGGTTTTGAAGAAGAGAGAGAGAAGTATGTTGAAGTATCTGAGGATGATGATGTGATCACGTTGACCGATATTGACTTTCATAGAGAAAGGATTGAACAAGAAGAGGAGTTGGTACAGGAGATCTTGAAAGAGTCTATTCCGACACCGACGGTTGAAAAGCCTGAGGTTGTGTGAATTCATTATTTCATGCAATTCATACAACATAAAACACAATATGAACAATTATGACAATCTAACAATATATTGAATGATTAAGTTGAGTGAAAAGATATTACATTCGGTTCTTGGTGACTTGCAAAGCAATTCTCTCAAATCTGAATCTTCTAATCTGTCAACTTTCTATTCTGTCCGATCCCCTTATTCTATTATTCCACTTCCTATTTATACTCAAATACAACAATTTAATATTTACAAAACACACCCTAGAACTTTATACAATATAGATTGTTTTCAACTCTACTATAATTGTACCCAACAATCTCCCCCTTAGAGATGAAAACAATTTTCAATTAAAGTTCTATGTTCAGGTCGAATCTTATCTTGAATCTTCTTCATTTCTTTGATCTCTGAATCTTCTGATAAAATCTTCTTCTTTATTGTCTCACTCTGATCTTCACATCTCTTCTATTCTGATCTTCTCTTTTCTTGTAAGCGAACTCCCCCTTGGATCATGAATAGCTTTTAAATCTCTTCCTTGATCAATTGTCTTGAGATTATGTAGCAATTGTCTTTAGTTAATTTCAAACTACTCAACAGTTGTTTCTGAAATTCAGCTTTTCTCCCCCTCATGATGATCATAAAAATTATGAACATCATGCAAAAACTTCAGAAACATGAATTCAATGAAATTACAGTAGAAGAAATAAAACCACAATTACAACTCAGAAATTATTACACATTGATTTTCTCCCCCTTAAACTGATATCTCTCCCCCTATACAAAACAGATTTATCTCACTCCCCCTCAAAAAGTTCACTCCCCCTCGAATTGATACTATAGCTTTTCAGAATAAAAACAAAGCTTTTCAACTTTGGGGAAAATGAATCATATTCATTATGTAAAATAACTAGTCCAGGTCCACATAGGATTCCTGTTTGCACAATAGACATAATCTATGTGACCTACGTTCAGCGCTGGCATGATGTTAACACTGGTAGGATTTCCAAATAGTCCTCGTGAAATCCTTTATCATGAAAGAATCACTCGTATTTGTTCCGGCTTAGTCACTTTAGACTAGCAGTTTATAGTCACGCAGACTGTCAGACTCGATGTGTCCTAAAAGTGTATATAATCAGCTCTAGACACAATGTGCATCAAACGAAGTCGGAGAGCGGAGCAACTGTCTTCCTTGTTTCAATATCAATTATATCCAAATGATATATCGATAGAAATGTGTTATATCTCCGTGATTATTGAAACAGAAATCTTTTGAGAGAGAACTGAGTAGTTGGTGGGATTAAGTGCATGCGTCACTGGGTCCATGACGTCTTTTTCAATATCAAGTCGCCTAGGGCTTGATAGATTATGTGGTTTACCCAGCCAACACAGTTTAGTAGGATTTACTTTTCTTTTAATCCTTTCTCAACTCTCAGCATTCAGCATTATTCAACTAAGCTCCCTCCGAATCACTTTTTCTTTAAATTCATTCAGCTTTATAAGAAAAGCATGATCAGATGCACCACCATCTCTTTTCAATACCAATATCCCTCTCATTTACATTTTATCTCTGCTCGACCCTGTCAGTATCCCGTGATAACTGACACTTCTTAACTAATAAACCTAAAGAACCCTCACCCGCACAATCTATAGATGGTTTGCTTCTTGGGTAGGTCTTCTGGTTCTGGTTAGACCATAGAAGCGATATTTATGCTTATCACTCAGATTGGTGCATAATCGGAGTCAGCAGAAAGATTTTCAGGTTTGAAAGGTCATGAGATATGATGAACTCTAACTTTTATGGTATTGGAGATGATATTCAGATAATTTTGGGAGATATCAGAATGAAATGGAAAATCTGATATATGATATGAAAAGAATCAGATTTTCTTCAAAGAATTAGCACATGGGAGATAACAGGAGAATCCAGTATAAATTGGAAGAGTTTTAACAAAAAGAATCTCAGAAGAAATGAGATTATGAAAATCAAAGAGATTAGATCAATTAATCTCAATGATATATTCAGAGAATCAAACAAATATTTCTTTTTAGCTCAAAACTTCTTTTTATGTGTGAATCAAATATTTTCGTGAAAAATCACACAGTTTTTGAAAAAATGTCATCGTCAAAGAATGTCTGAAACTCCCCCTGTAAATAAGCACACACAGTTAGTTAACTCATAGAAATGAAACCAAGAGAAAAAAATTATAAAAATAAAACTCTCTATTTGTCAATTTCAGCTTCGGAGTTGAATTCAGGGCAAGAATTCCAGTAAGATTTGTCTCTCACACTCGGGTTCTAATCTGAAATGATTAGAAGCCATTTGTCGCAGAAGCTCGGGTTTCAGTCTGAAGTAACTGAAAACCATAAGCTTGGGTTCTGTACTGAAAAGAACAAAATCCAATTTCAGTGAAGATCGGGTTCTACTCTGATGTGAGTAGAAGCCTCTTGATATGAAGTCCGGGTTCTAGTCTGATATGACCAAAAACCATATTGAGTTGAAACACGGGTCTTTATCTGATGTAATCAAGAGCCTATTGAAATGAAGAACGGGTCCTTATCTGAAATGATAAGAAACCTATAACCTGCAAAATTTAAGATGTCTTTGGTATCCAAACAGATTTGGATCCAGACTTGTTAGCGCTCTTGGGTACCCATTTCAAAACAGGTTTTGGTACCCACTTATACTTGGGTTTAGGTACCCATTGCAGATTATAATTATCAGCTTCTTTTTCAAAAGCATAAAACAAATTTCTTTGAGTATTTGAAAATTTAATATCTGAGTGTGTAAAGAAACTTGACTTTGAATGATTAGAATTTTCTGAACTCTTCTTCCTGAAAAACTGTCCGGTTGTGGCCTGTTTTTGGTAATACGTGGTTGTTTTCTATAAAAATGTTTTCTGATCACACGAACCAGTATTTCCAAAAACATTAGAAACATTAGGCTTTGAAGATTCACCTGTGTAAATCTTAACCGGTAGTTGTTCAATGATTTTGTCTTTGCCTTTATGTATCTTGAGAAGATACTTAAGTTTCAGATCTGAAGATGATGAATCAAACTTAGCAGAGTTAGTTAGATTCACTTTACTTTCAGAAGACAAACCAGAGAAATCAACATTGGATTTTAAACATACTGAAGAAGGGGTCTTAACCTCTGACTCAGCTGATGAAGTAAACACATGTAATTGTTTTGTAAGGTGAAGTATCTGATCTTCCAAACTTTTGATAATGACTAAATTTGAATTTCTGTCATGATCAAATGATTGGTAATCAGATTTAAAAGATTGTTCTTTGATTAAGAACATTTGTCTTTCATCTTCAAACAATTCAGATTTTGATTTAAAATCTTGTTCTTTAAGTAAGAACTCATGTCTTTCCTTCTCAATCAAATCTTTAGTTAAAGACAACTCTTGTTGAAGAGCAAAAATTTCTTCATTTTTGTTTAAAATACAATTCTGATCAGTTTGTTTTGTCTTAGAAAGTGTATCTTCAAGATCCTTAACTTTCTTGTAAATATAAGATCTTTCAGGCAAAAGATATTTCAGTTGAGTTGCATTCTGAAAATTTTCTTGTTTCAGCTCATCAAGTTCTTTAAGTAATTCAGATATTTTCAATTGATAAGCACAACTCTCAGAGTTTTGTTTTTCTTTTAAGCTTTGAATTTCTTCATTCAGTATTTGTACGTCACATAACGCCAAATGTTTATCAGTATTTAACTGAACGAGAATGTCGTAATTGTTCTTACGAATCTTTTCAGATTCAGTAAGTTTGACAATCAGCTCAGACTTTGAAAATTATTCAAACACCATTATGAATTGCAAAAAAATGAATCTTCCAAGATCTTTTATGGAAAAACTGAGTGAATTCTGATAAAACTTCGAAAAACTATTTCAGTTAATGATAACTTGTGAAAAATCAGCTCTGAAATGACTTTTTGACTTTGAAATTTCAGCTTTTCTGCAGAAAAATGCCCGTAACTTTTTTCTGGAGTGGAATTGGGCCTCGAAAATTTACCTGAACCGGCTATGCCTGTTCTAGAAATGTAGATCTCTGTTTAAGCTTCGATTTGACGTATGATAGGCCTTCTAACTATGTTCCAGTCAAAAGTTATGACCAATTTAAGCAGAATAGGTCATATAGTCAAACTCGAAAGATAAAAGAATGAAACTCGAATGGTTATGACTGAAACTCGAATGAAGAATGATAAAACTCGAATGATTAAGTATGAAACTCGATTGATTAAGTATGAAACTCGGATGAAGCTTATTGAATCTCGAATGAAGAATGATTCAACTCGAATGTGAAGTGAAATGAAACTCGAATTACTCTGTGATCAACTCGAATGAAACATGAAGTTTCTCGATTGATGCTTTGATCAACTCGAATGAAATATGAAGTTCTCGATTAACTCTTTGTCCAACTCGATCAGTTAAGGATAAAACTCGAATGAAGCATCCATAAAACTCGAATGAAACTTTCATCAAACTCGAATGCCTTCTTTATAAAACTCGAATTACACTATGAATTTAGTTATGCCCGAGTTTTATCATTTTTCAACAAAAACAAGATCAGATCCAAACTTTTTCAACAAAAATCCATGAAATGACCTCAAATTGATTTCGAAGGTTCGTTTTAATAGCAGAAACAACTTTTGTGAAATCACTTTGGCTAATTCTCGATTAAAAACAAAAAATCGACCAAAAAACTCAAGAACACACACTTTTTTCAAAAAATCTGAAAATTCTCAATTAAATTCTGTGTGTTTGGAATTAAAATTTGATACTTATATCATTGAATTCGTCTTTAAAATTCGCACCTTCGATCCAAATATCAGTTCATTTCATCCACAGAATCAAAATCCTCAATTGATTTTCGAATTTTCAAAAAAATAATTGAATATAACAGTGTTCTTTAAAAAAACGATTTCAGATTCAAAATTCACTCAAATTCAGCCATATTAGGCTCTGATACCAATTCTGAATTCATTATTTCATGCAATTCATACAACATAAAACACAATATGAACAATTATAACAATCTAACAATATATTGAATGATTAAGTTGAGAGAAAAGATATTACATTCGGTTCTTGGTGACTTGCAAAGCAATTCTCTCAAATCTGAATCTTCTAATCTGTCCACTTTCTATTCTGTCCGATCCCCTTATTCTATTATTCCACTTCCTATTTATACTCAAATACAACAATTTAATATTTACAAAACACACCCTAGAACTTTATACAATATAGATTGTTTTCAACTCTACTATAATTGTACCCAACAGGTTGTAATTCAAGTAAAGGAAGAAGTTGATGAGTTTCCAGTTGAGAATGTGATTATTCAAGAAAAGGGTTGAATTGAATGAAGTGGAGGTTATGGAAAGATTTTTTAATGAATATATTTTGGCAGATGAGTCGCAGAAGCAACACAGACTCAGATTTGAAGCACAACAAGTAGTACAAAGAGAAATCAGGGATATGCTTACATTGTTGAACAAAGATGAGATAAGTAAAAAGAAAGAGAAGAAGTTTGAGCTTTCAGCGAAACGATCAGCGGAGTTCATCAGGAAAAGGAACAAACTGCCATATCTTGAAGACATTTTGGAGAAACGAATTTTTTGTTAATAAACAAGCTCTGTGTTCATTTCTTAAGTTGTTTAGGGTTTTGGAGCCGAACATGCCAAATCTTGTTAACTATGCAAGTTTTCTGAGGAACAAGACTCAAGTTGTTGATAAAGTGAAGAGTGAGTTCAGGATCGTTGATCTAGTCAAAATTGAAAAAGATCGATTCGTTCAGATTTTCTATCCGACATTCACTGTCACAAGAGCTGATGGCAATACATATACGTTCACTGAAGCATATATGTTTAATATGCATCTGGTTGACACTGAAGATTTATTTGATGAGTTGTGCAGAAATAAGAGAAATGAGCATTGCAGATTTGCCTTAAAGACAATTTTCCACTTCATGCATACCAAACTGGTATCGATGTCAGTGCAAGATCTGCAGATAGGTGTTGAACGAGGTATGAGAAAGATTAACATCACAGCTCCAAATAAAGATATCAAGTTTGCTGGAGAGTTGAAAGAATTTCAAGTCATCATGGTGAAGCATCCTGCAGTAATGTACAAAGACAGAAACAAGAAGTTAAGAGCCATGAGGAGTGTTGAACTAAATAAGTTTTCAGATGGTACATTACAAAAGGTATTGAGTGTTTTGAAGGGAAAGCTGGCCTCAGATAGAAAGAGAAAAACTAAGAGAGGAGCTTTGTCTGTTAATGATAGAAGACTGATGGTAGAGTTTATCTCTAAGATTGAATGGAGGCTATCAGATAGAAAGAGCGTTAGAAGATTTGAACAGAAGCTTGGTTTATCAACTTGAAGACTTTGCACATTCCATCAAAGGGGGAGATTGTTAGAATGCATTTTAGTTGATGGAATGCAAAGTAAAGGGTTTATTTTGTAATTAGTTGATAGTTGTAATCAATGTATATAAATAGTGTTTTGACTTTCAAAAGGATAGATATCTCTGACAATTACATTTTGGACGTATTAATTTCAGAGAAACGGTTATTGTATTCGATGCTTCTTTTCATCATTTTGTAACAGACAAATCTGCAAGATAATCATTTGGTTAGTTTTGATTCCTATTATTGTTCTTGATTATTCATATTGTAGTTTGATTGATAAGAAACTATAATTCACAGTTCATAATCATCTTCCTATAACACTACTTTGTGTTTATGGGATCATATCATATATATACGGAGGTTTGTATATTGTAATCCACAAATTATGGTCTTCATGTGTGAGAAACAGAAACACAAAGAACCTACAAATATGTAGAAGCTCTTCAAAGATTTAAAGAACTCAATTCCTAAATGACACAATGTCGCTAGGGGTGGATACGAAAATTTTTGTTATCGGTGTCACTTTTCAAAGTAAAATTAATACTTAAATTTTTTCTACGACGAATCGGGTCTCACCAAAATGGATTGCCAACACAAATTTAACAAATAACAAGATTTTTAGGATTTTTTTAAGGTTTTGGCTGATTATTTGCTTCTTCTTTCTTCTTTTATTAAAATTCTATTGGGTTTTTTTTTCTTTTAAAATTTTATGATTAAAAATCAGTAATATTTTAATGAATTTGGGCAATAAAAACAACAAATATAAATTATATATGTATATAATAATTTTATACATTTTTCGTAGATGTCACTTAAATTTTGATACATACGTAACTAGGGTGAGCTCGGTACCGGACCGAACCGAACCGGTACCGATCCCGAAAATACCGAAACTGAATTATTAGTTTTGAAAGAACCGAATACCGAACCGTATAATTTTATATGGTACCGGTTCGGTCCCGAATACCGAATTTTAGCTAATTTAAAAACCGAATACCGAACCGAGAGTACCGAATACCGAATTTTAGCTAATTTAAAAACCGAATACCGAATTTTAGCTAATTTAAAAACCGAATACCGAACCGAATATATTAATTCGGTACCGGTCGGTACCGGTACCGGTTCGGGTTCGGGAAATGGTACCCGTCGCTCACCCCTATACGTAACTCAATATTTTGAAAATTTATCGGTGTCAAGTGACAACCATTGAATTATATTAGATCCACCCCTGAATGTCGCAACAACATAAATTCCCATCATCATATGCATATGATGAGTGTCGTTTGGCCATTGCTGATAAGTAAGAAAACTCCTATAAAAACATTAGGGTAAATTACAATTTTCATCCATGTGATTTAGTACAAATTATGGATCACGTCCTTTTCACGTCAAAATTACAATTTCAATACACATGGTTGGCTACTTGTCACGCTTTTGGTCCTTTGACCGGCCATATTTTTTAAAATGTCCATTTTACCCTTGAGATTATTATAAATACTGGTAATTAACTCTATTTTAATTAATAACTAAATATTTTAATAATTTAATAAATAAAAAAAAGATATGTGCAGATCCTTTCCTTTCCAAACCCAAATCCTGTTTTATTCCTTCTCTCTCACACATTCCACCATACACACTCTCATTTCTCCTCATAATGCTCATTCACAATCAAAGCACCACCCCATCACCAGTCACCACCATCCACCTCTGTATCTCACCACTGCCGCCGCCACCGCCACCAGCCCACCACCACCGTCCAAACCCTTTATCCTATACGTCGTCTTTCTCTCTCTCTCTCTCTCTCTCTCTCTCTCTCTCTCTAACACGAGAACCGCCACCACCGAGAAATGTTTTGTTTCAGATTCAAAGTTTGAAGCTTTAAAGTTTTAAATCGAGAATGTTTAACGAAGGATTCATCACCATTGTTTCGATTTCAAAGATTCAATTTGAAGAACCATAATAATGTTTCGATTTCAGATTCATCAATCGACTTTTTGGATAGTGTTTGAGAGAGAGAGAAAGAGAGAGAGAGAGAGAGGTTAGATATATCGATTTTTATGTTAAATCTATGTGTTTTCTCTGATTTATGTTGGATTGATTGATAGATACAAGTGTTTCGTTTGAATTCTTGTAAGATTTAAACTTAGATCTGGGTTTAGATATGAGATTCTTTCTATTATTGAGTAGATCTTTGGGTTACTTATGTATCAATGTATAAACATATTCTTTAATTTAATGTTTCATTGATTGTGGTTGCTATTTTAATTTGAAGATCTATAATATGAATGTAAAGATGAGTTTGTGTTTTAATTTACACAACTCTTGGTTTATGGATTTGTTAAATTGATGGATTTGTTAATTTATTTTAATACGAAGATCTGTATCGTTACAAACAAAATGATAAAGAATGGAGTGAGTATGAAAATGACAGGGAGTTTGAAAATGTGAAGGATCTGGAAAATAGGAGCAAAATTGCTAGCAGATGATGGTGGATTGAAAAGGTATGGAAGGAGTTCAATGAGAAGAAATATGAATGTGTTGAATTATTTTTTGGGTTTTAACTTTTTAACATATAAAATATAAAATATAAAATATTAAAATTAAAAGTGATTAAATATACTTTTTAATTTTATTTTATTGAAAAAGTTAAGTTTATTGTTTTTTTATTATTATTTCTTAAAGGGTAGAATGGTCATTTTAAAAAAATTACCGGTCAATGGACCAAATCCATAACAAAAAGACAACGATAAGTACTGAAACTGTAATTTCGATGTGAAAAGGACTGAATCCATAATTTACATATAATCACATAGACGAAATTTGTAATTTACCCAAAACATTATCTTCTCTCTAGAAATTGAAATTGAAAACCTCAAGCGTATGTCGGAACCATACAGGACAACCATATCCATGAACTTTTATGGGATGATAAAGGGCTTGAACCCCAAATTACCTATAAGAGTGAAGGGTATGGGTATCTTTCTCATACCCACCTTTCTGTTCGTCTCAGCGCCACATCAGCTTTTCTCTCTCCATTTTTTCTCACCTTTTTCCATCTTTCTAAGTTGAAAATACCCATATTTATATATATTTCCATCTTTCTTAATTTTTTTAAAATAAAATCATTTTAATTAACAAAACAATTATTAAAACTAAAATAATTAATTTCATAAATATTTAAAAGCTTACATAATAAAATTACGAAACTAAAAAAATAAAAACTTACGAAACTAAAAATTAAAAAAATTAAATAACTAAAAAAATTACGAAACTAAAAACTAAAAACTAAAAAATTACGAAACTACATTTGCCATCCTCAATGCTCTGCAATTCTTTGTTTGCGTTGTAATACGGCTTGCAAAGCGGTACCTTGCAAATGGTCGTGTGGCCGAAATAAACATGTACAAGTTTTTACAATACCAGATATAATAGTCATGTACAAGTTTTATATTATTTGTAGATTAACAAAATATTTATGGGAACAAAAATAAAGTATAACTATGAAATGAAACAAAAACAAAAGTATAATATCTAATGGAAATAAACAATGTATTAAACATAAATAAAAGTAAAAGAATATATTTTTGGTAGTGTTATTTTATTGTTGATGTTAGTTAGTTATATATTTTTTTTGATTGCCAATAGATATATGTTGTTAACCTACAAACGATATACAAGTAGTACATGTCTACTTTCTATGATATTTTAAAATTAGAGATGTGTAGAAGTCAAGACTGCCTAAAAAAAACCAATGAATTTTATTAACAGGATCCAAGAATTGGATTGGATGATATCTGTTCTAGTTCAATAAAGATCATGATTTTTTGGTCCAGTAAGTTCTATACACACCTAATTTTTGCAATATACAAATAAATAGGTGTCTAAATTGATTATTTTAATAATAATAATAATAATAATAATAATAATAATAATAATAATAATAAATTTGTACACTAACGAGTTATTGAACACTCGTGCGTTGCTGTGGGGCATAAAATATTAATTACAAAAATAAATATAAAAAAAAATAAATAAAAATATTTTTCAAACAATTCAAGCAAAGAAACACAATTGAACCAACATCGAAGAGCGAAATTGAAAAGCCGATATAGATTTAAGAAGCAAGACAAATGATACTGTTAGTCGGTTCTTATCATTGGTTTTTTTTTCTAGATTTTACGATGCTAAAATTACAAACAATGTCTTATCGGATCGGAGCCATAATTAATTAATCAAATATTCATAACCATAATTTGAAAATTTGTCATCGATTAGGTTTAATTGTCAATTTAATTTATTGGTTGTGCGATCAAATCAAATAAAATTATTACGGTAATGCATCTAAAACATCGATTAGAGTTTGTCAACATTATAATAGTAATGTTCGGTGTTATACATGATCATATTTGATAAAAAAATCTTAATATTAAATAGTTACATTTTATTTATAAAACAATTTCATTAGAATTTTGTATCGTGCATCTGAATAATAAATTATTTTTTATACAATTAAACATAACATAATAGTTTCAAAAGACAACTACAAATATAAGTATAATTAAAATCATAATTTTAAGTATGTAAGAAAATGTTTTAATAATAAATGTTAAAAGAGGACTAATTGAAAATTTATTAAAATAAAATGGCTAATTAAAAAATAACACTAAAATGATGGCGTATTGTGAAAAATTAAATTAAAAATTTTAAAAAGTTAGACAATTTCATTATAATTTTGTATCGTGCATTTGAATAATAAAGTATTTTCTATAAAATTAAACATATTATAATAGTTTTAAAAGACAATTACAAACATAAATATAATTAAAATCATAATTTTAAATATGTAAAAAAATGTTGTAATAATAAACGTTAAAAGATGACTAAATGAAAATTTATTAAAATAAAAGGGCTAAATAAAAGGTATCACTAAAGATGTGAATGTATTATGAAAATTTAAAATTAAAAAAAAAACAAAAATGGTCATTGGTGGAGGATATATATATATATATATATATATATATATATATATATATATATATATATATATATATATATATATATATATATATATATATAGGGTTGATATCATTGCAGAACCTTAATTTAGTGCAGAACCATAGAACCAATCTAAACCATTAGATTATAATATTACACTAGGGATAAGATGGTAATTATACAATTAACATTGAATTAATAACAGCCTACCAAGTTTGACTGTCGACTTTGACTTTTTTTTTACTCTTTTAATATATAATGGACATGCAGTGTTGCATCGACGTTAAATATACGATATCAAAGTGTTCATTCGACATCGAATGGTCGTATGGGTATAAAAAATTTACGAAAAATAAACACGTAAATTTTTTTTCAAAAAAATATATTCATGACCGTTCTCGTTAAATCCACCAACTTTGACTACTAATTTTGACTATTATTTATCTCTGTTAATAATGAACGTATATGCAGTGTTGCATTGACGTTAAATATACGGTATCAAAGTGTTCATTCGATATCGAATGATCTCATGATCTCACCATGATATATTGCATCGTGGTTTGGGTAAAAAATTTTTTACGAAAAATAAAAAAATATATATTATAACCGTTCTCGTTAAATCCACCAACTTTGACTACTAATTGTGACTATTATTTTGGCTCTGTTAGTAATGAACGTATATGCAATGTTGCATTGACGTTAAATATACGATATCAAAGTGTTCATTCGATATCGAATGATCTCATGATCTCACCATGATATATTGCATCGTGGTCTGGGTAATTTTTTTTACGAAAAATAAAAAATATATATCATAACCGTTCTCGTTAAATCCACCAACTTTGACTACTAATTGTGACTATTATTTTAGCTCTGTTAATAATGAGCGTATATGCAGTGTTGCATTGACGTTAAATATACGATATCAAAGTGTTCATTCGATATCGAATGATCTCATTATCTCACCATGATATATTGCATCGTGGTCTGGGTAATTTTTTTTTACGAAAAATAAACACGTAAAATTTTTTCGAAAAAAATATATCATGACCGGTCTCGTTTTAAAGAGTATAAAATTCTCGTTTTTATGGTATAATTTTTTTGATTTAAAAATTAATAATATTAATGTTATTTTAATTTAAAGAAAAAAGATATTTATTTTGCTAATGCCAATCTTTTTGCTATTTCCAATCGTTTCTTTTTTTACCCCTCCAAGAATTAAAATATCACTATTACCAATCTTTTTTTCACTAATTCCAAACTTAACTCTTTTAATCAAGACCATTAGATTATTCTAATCTATGGACGATATTGGTTCTACAGTTCTATACTAAATTTAGGTTCTGCAATGATCCCATCTATATATATATATATATATATATATATGTGTGTGTGTGTGTGTGTGTGTGTGTGTGTGTGTGTATAGGTTTGGGATCATTGCAGAACTTAAATTTAGTGTCGAACCAATCTAAACCATTGGATTATAATATAACACTAGAGATAAGATGGTAATTATGCAATTAACATTGAATTAATAGTAGCCCACCAAGTTTGATTGCACACTTTGACCATTTTTTACTCTTTTAATATCGAAAGTACATGCAATGTTGCATATATGATATATTATATTACTTCGACGTTGAATATGCGATATAAACTGTAATTCGACATTGAATGATTTCGATATAATATATTGAATGGTCGTGTAGGTAAAAATTTTTTTTACGAAAAATAAACTTGTAAAATTTTTTCGAAAAAAATTTATCATGACCGTTTGCGTTAAATCCACCAACTTTGACTACTAATTTTGACCATTATTTTGGCTTTATTAATAATGAATGTACATGCAGTGTTGCATATATGATATATAGTATTACTTCGACGTTGAATATACGATATCAAGTGTTACTTCGACATTGAATGATCGTGAATGCTATATTGCATCGTAATCTGGGTAATTTTTTTTTACCATAAACAAACACGTAAAATTTTTTCGAAAAAAATCTACCATGACCGGTCTCGTTTTAAAAAGTATAAAATTCTCGTTTTTATGGTATAATTTTTTTAATTCAAAAATTAATTATATTAATGTTATTTTAATTTAAAGAAAAATGATAATTATTTTGCTAATGTCGTTTCTCTTGCTATTTCTAATCTTTTCCATATTTACCCGGATTCAGTCCCTTAACCTTAATAAAGTCATATTTCATCCATATTTTGCAAATTTTGTGCACTTTTAGTCCCTCGTCCGTTAAACTTAACAACACAACCGTTAATTTTGTAAAAATGATAATTTTACCCTTTTCATTGAGATGCTTTTAGTTCCTATGGTTTTGTTATTTACCCATTTATAGTCCAACATTTATTTTATTTTATCTTTACAATTATATTATTTATAGGTATACTTAATTTATTATAAACCACTTATTTTATTTATAAATATACATATGTTTTAATATTTTATTTACATTTACTATTGTTCGTATTTTATTTAAAATTTAACTTTTCTTTTAATTAAAATTACATATTTTCTTTACTAATTTATTTAAAGTTCATCTTCTTTATTAATTTTAATTTTTATAATATTATTGTTGACATTTATATATGTAATTTTGTTAGTTGTGTTCAAGTAAATATAATATCGTCGATATTTTTTTCCTCTCCAAAGTCACTATTTATTCAATTATCTTCCAATTTAATCAATTATCGACACATAAATTATATAACATGTGATATATATATATATATATATATATATATATATATATATATATATATATATATATATATATATATATATTGTGTGTATAATTTAATACACATAAATTTATGTGTATATAATTTAATACACATAATGTTTATGTGTATATTATATAATTTATGTCTTGGATACATATATATATATATATATATATATATATATATATATATATATATATATATATATATATATATATATATATTATGTGTAAATAAATTTATCTATAGGGACTAAAAGGTACATACATACATACCTATGAGATTCCAGCATACCTAATGTGAATGATCATTCACACATATTTTTTCTCAATAGACATGTATAAGACAACATTATAAGACTTTTTTTTTCAAAAGGAGCAACATCATAAATCATGTGAATTATAAAAAAAAAATCATGTGAATGGTCATTCACACCATTCACATTCACATGGATGACCATTCACATAAATACGCATTGAGTATTCACATACTTTTTAAGGACACAGAAAATGTGAATCTATGTGAAATTCATATATCATGCGTATAACATTAAATTTTGAACATGGTTATGTGAAAAAAAAATTTTAAAAAGTTTTCTAAGGTTGGTACATTCCGGTGCACTTGATTTCGAGAGGTACTTATTTAAACCTGACTATATATATATATATATATATATATATATATATATATATATATATATATATATATATATATATATATATACATATATATATATATATATATATATATATATATATTATATATATATATATATATATAGAGAGAGAGAGAGAGAGAGAGAGAGAGTCAGGTTCAAATAAGAACATCTCGAAATCAAGTGCACCGGAAGGTACCAACCTTAAAAAACCTTTTTAATTTTTATTTCTCATAAACATGTTTAAATTAATGTTATACGCATGATATATGAATTTCACATACATTCACACTTCTGTGTCCTTAAAAATTATGTGAATGCTCAATGCATATTTATGTGAATGGTCATTTCAGACCATGTGAATGGTGTGGATGACCATTCACATGATCTTTTTTTTACCATTCACAAGATTTATGATGTTGCTCCTTTTGAAAAAAAATCTTATAATGTTGTCTTATACATGTCTATTCAAAACATATATATGTGAATGATCATTCACATTAGGGTACACTGGAATCTTATAGGTACGCTGACGAACCTGATTCTATATATATATGTGTGTGTATATATATATATATACATAAATACATATATATATATATATATATATATATATATATATATATATATATATATATATATATATATATATAGGGGTGGGTTCAATGGAAAACCACTATGAACCTGAAAACTATGGAAACCTACGCAAACCGTCCGATTTGGTGCATTTCATGAAAAACGCGGTGGCATGATCGTAAATAAGGTGATGCATCACGCGGGATTTTGATGCATCACGCGGAAAATTTGATGCATCGTGCGGGATTTTGATGCATCGCGCGGGGAATTTGATGCATTTGTGGTGGTAAATTGCGGTTTTCACAAGTTTTCAGGTGCATGGTGGTTTTCCATTGAACCTCCCTCTATATATACATATATATATATATATATATATATATATATATATATATATATATATATATATATATATATATATAATATACACACATATATATATATATATATATACACACACACACATATATATATATATATATATATATATATATATATATATATATATATATATATATATATATATATGGTTCGAGAGAGTACCATCGATTATGCAGCGCACCAGAAGGTACCACCTTAAAAAAAAATTTAATTTTTTTTCATAAACATGTTTTAATTAGCATTATGAAGATCATATGTAAATTTCACATACATTCACATCTCATAGCTCCTAAAAATTGATGTGAAAACACACTTATGTAATTTTGAATATATGTGAACGTACATTTATGAGATGTGTGTTTTCATGCACTTAAAGTATTCGGATTTGCGTGAAATTCACATATGATCTTCAAAATGTTAATTAGAACATGTTCATGAAAATGTTTTTAAAAAAAATTACTTTTAAGGGTGGTACCTTCTGGTGCGCTGCATAATGAATGGTACTCACTTGAACCTAAATCTCTCTCTCTCTCTCTCTCTCTCTCTATATATATATATATATATATATATATATATATATATATATATATATATATATATATATATATATATATATATATCCAACACATATAATATAATTTATGTGTCGATAATTGACTAGGTTGGAAGATACTTGAAGAAATAGTGACTTTGGAGAGGAAAAATATCGACGATATTACATTAACTTAAACACAACTAACAAAATTATATATATATATATATATATATATATATATATATATATATATATATATATATATATATATATATATATATATATATATATATATATATATATATTGAGGTTCTATGGGGCACCATGATGCACTGGGAACAAAATGGGAAGCAAAAATGCACAATTGATTAATTAAGCATGCAATGAGGGCATAATGGGAATTCTAAAGAAGCATTTATTTAGATCAACATATTTAAAAGATTCTTTATTCATATAACCGGATTTTTATGAAGGAAGTTGCTCAAAATGTGGAGTGTGTTGTTATTATTGATTGGATTTGTGTTTGACTTTCTATTCTACGACTCATGCATACGTTTTCTAAACAACTCTCTACTCCTTCCTGCGATTTTTGATCCTCCTGTTTGATCTCCAGCGGATACTATACACCGGATTTAGTCATCATCGCTTCCTCGATATAGTTTAACATGGCCACATCCGATTATAACGATGAACATGAGACATCCGAGAACAATGAATGTAAGTTTTATTTTTTAAGATCATGGAATCTGAATTCCTGATATTAACGATGAACGTTCAAACTTTGCATATAGATGACAAAACACTCCACGATTAATCTATGCATATACATAGCTCTCCAATTCGTTTCTAAGGAACCAACCTCGTTTCTACATTCGTTTACAATGTTCATATACATTTTGATTTCTATACTAACTGCACTTTTTCAAGTTTATGAATTACCTACCCACATCTCCTTGCATACATTCTCCCCTGGACACGCCTTTGTAATTTATTCTCACCTAAAACATTTTAACCAACACACCAACTAGGAGATTGCACAAAAAAAAATACAATTTCCTTCAAAACTAATCCGAAACTGGAATTTCTTTTATCGAGTCAGAATGTACGTTTCATCATTCCAGATCCTGGAATACGTAGGTTTAAATTATGCATACCCAAATATAGATCTGTGCATACCATTATCAACTTTTTCATCACTTTAATGCATCTGATGTAGTTTTCAGCATTTTAATCCGTCTGTATGTTGAATGTAATATGGAATTTCATTATTTTGTATGCACAGTTATATGGAACATCCACTGGAATGTTATCTCAATACATATATGCACAGTATATAATCAGAGCTTGTAATTTCAATGTTCAAGTAATTGATTTTCAGTTTGTTGTTATGTGAAAGTATTTGCAATGTTTAAATGCATACTGGAATATCACATGTGCAGTTTGTTTTAGCAATTTTTAAGTAAGTGATTTTCATCTTGTTCACTATGAACAATGTAATTCGTAGTTAACGACATTGCACATGAGGGCTGCGACAGCAATGAATTCACTTCACCAGGTGGGTCTATATACAGGAAGCCCAAAGTAAATGACAGTGAAATTCCAGTCAAAGGTAAGGTATACGCTTCCTTGGACGAAGGTATTTTTGCCTATGAAAATTATGCGGCTCAATGCGGGTTTGATACCCGAAAGTCAACACAAAAAAGAAACCGTGCCGGAGTGATAACATTAAAGGTGATAATATGTAACAAGTCCGGAGATAATAGCGTTGACAATGATTCTAGCTCCAACCAACGTTGCACGTCACAACACGCACCAGATGTCCTGCATGCATTAGGTTCAGACTCATCGACGGTTCAAAGTATCAGGTGTATCGATTTACGCAGTATCACAACCACAATTTTGTGACTCCCGAGGATAGGCATTTATTGAAATCGGCCCGTAGGCTTGATTTTCAACAAAAATGCTTCATCCATAAGGCTGCCAATGTCAATATTGGTCCATGCAAATCCCACAATATACTTAAAGAGGTGCACGGTGGGCTCAACAACGTCCATGCAACTCAGATGGATTTTAAGAATTTCAGGAGGGATATAAGGCTTTTTATCGGCAAAAATGATGCACAAATGCTTATTGACAAACTAAGGAAGAAACACGATGATGACAGTGGTTTCTTGATGCAGTACACATGTGATAAAAACGGGATATTACGGGGTGTATTTTGGGCGGACTACATTGCAAAACGTAACTATGACGCATTTGGGGATGTAATCTCTTTTGATGCAACTTACCGAACAAACCAGTGAGCTTTGTTACCAATTTATTGACATTAAACCATGCTACTTCACTGTCTCCGTATACTTTATGTTTTTTTTACTAGATTTTTTTATTTTTGAAAAAGGCACGATATGGTGTTTGTACCATTCACGGGTATACACAACCACAAAAAGTGTGTCACGTTTGGTGCGGGGTTGATAGCAGGAGAGGACTGTACATCATACAAGTGGATTATGGATGTATTTCTCACAACATTTGGTAAGGAACCAACTTTTGTTTTTACTGACCAAGACTCGGCAATCATACAGGTTTTTGAGGATGTTTTTAAGACGGCCAAACATCGATTTTGCAGGTGGCATATAACTAGTAAGCTTCAACAAAAGGTACAATTTCAAAACTTCGTGCATAATCGTGTATTAGTTAGAGAAGGAATATATGTATAAACTGTGTGTAAATACATGTGTTGAAAATGTATGTGCAAACAGATTGGTTCACGTCCATGCACTGACGAGGAGTTTTTGGGGCGTTTCAATAGCATTGTTTGGAATAAGACGTTGGGAGCTAAGGATTTCAAATCAAGTTGGACGTCGTTGATGAGGGACTATAACTTCGAAGAACATAAGTGGTTTTGCGACTTATGGGACATGCTAACAAAATGGATACCTTCCTTCTCATACGATCTTCCAATGTCCGGTTTGATGCGCACAACATCAAGGTCCGAAAGTGAAAACTCATTTTTTGGACGTTTCACGAATGGTGACTCAACCCTTATTGAGTTCTATGATCAATTTGAGACTGCAAGGGACCACCAACGTGAGAAACAGCGCACAAAGGACTTAAAGTCTTGGAACACCTCACCGAAACTTAAAACAAAATTCAAAGCAGAGCGCCAAGTTGCACATATGTTCACCAAATCAATTTTTTTGGATTATCAAGAAGAGATACACAACTCTGCAATGTCATGCATGGCGACTAATGGTCTTGAGGAAGACAACAATGGGAGGAAGGTATGCAAGGTAATTGACATAGAATCAAACATGGAGTCCGAGGTAACCAACCCTTCTTTTCTTTTTATAACTAACAGTGTACAAAACAAGTGACGTTAAATATTTGTTTTTTTTCTTTTTTTCCCAAAGACTGCACTTATTTTTGTTAAATACTGATACGTAGGTTTTTGTGTCTCCGAACGAGCGCATTGGGACATGCACGTGCAAGATGTTTGAGCGAGTTGGTGTTCTATGTCGACACGTGTTATATGCATTTAGGCCATGCGGTATTGATGAAATCCCCGAGAGGTATGTTGTGAACCGATGGACGAAGGATGTTGGTGCAGAAATTATTGTCTGCATCAGTGAACATATCACCTAAATCAACTTCACCTAGAAAGAAGGTAAACGAAATGAGCTCCTTGTTCTCTGACATATTGAGTTATGTTGCAAACGATGACGACGCAACATGTGAGGTGATAGAGTCACTTAAAAAGATCAAGGAAGGTTTACATCAAATGCACAAAGATAAACCACCACCTACCAAGAACGATGCAATTGAGTTTTTGTTTGGCATACCACAACCGATGGAGGTTTCAATACATGCCCCGACAGGGATAAGGAACAAAGGTTGTCGTAATAAAAAGAGACTCAAAAGCGAACGGGAAAAGGCAATATCAAAAACTAAGCGTAAGAAACGTGTATGCAAGTTTTGCAAAGAACACGCACTACACGATTCACGAAACTGTCCAAAGAAGATCACAATTACTTGATGCACTCAACAATCACAAAAAGAACAACATTCTGACGTGAATGTGATATGCTCGTTCAACGTATTTTTCTAAACATGTTTACAGTCCTTTTGAATGTTTTTTAGTATAAGATTTTTCATTATTTGTGCATCTACTTCAATAATGTCATTTTTTATTGTTCGATCGCATACAACCTTTTCATCATCTACGTACGACCATATATAGCCTAAATGTGTTTGTTGTTCGACCTGCCCCTTTGTGTAACTCATAGTACAAGTAACACAGCAAAACCATCTGGGTAAACTTAAAATGCATATGAAATGTGATAATTGGGAAAGCAACTTTTTGATATGCACACTCTTCATTCTGGGGGGTGCATGATGTATAAGGAACAAAGGTTGTCGTAACAAAAAGAGACTCAAAAGCGAACGGGAAAAGGCAATATCAAAAAGTAAACGTAAGAAACTTGTATGCAAGTTTTGCAAAGAACCCGCACTACACGATTCACGAAACTGTCCAAAGAAGATCACAATTACTTGATGCACTCAACAATCACAAAAAGAACAACGTTCTGACGTGAATGTGATATGATCGTTCAATGTATTTTTCTAAACATGTTTACAGTCCTTTTGAATGTTTTTTAGTATAAGATTTTTCATTATTTGTGCATCTACTTCAATAATGTCATTTTTTATTGTTCGATCGCATACAAATAAGAGAACCAAAATCCATAATAAAAAACAAATGAATACCATAATCCATAATGCATAAAACAAATACCATAATCAATAATGATGAAAAACAATGACCATTAAAAAAATAAAATAAAATAACCAAAACGTCAAAACAACGAGCTCTTACAAATTTTTAAAACGATCTTCCTTCAACGCATCAGCGTTTGCTGACATTCTCGCCTTTTCGTACTCCGACAAACGATCATAAATTGTGAACTCTTTTATAAGACTCACCCGTACTTTGTTTATTGGATGCATCAATATCTTTGTAATGTAACGCCTTCTCAATGTGTGCATCTGCCTGGCCTGTTTGTCCAAATTCATTGTTAATCCGTGGTTCCACTCCTTGTTGGCCTTTCCCATGTACGTTTTCATATGCCGCATTGCAAGTATACCACAATCTACGTACTCTTGTTGCACACCCCAAGGTAATATGGGCTTTGTAGGTGTAGCATTTGCCATACGAGCACACATAGGATGTGCCAATGAATCCAAATAGCGTGAAAACAACTTTTGCTGGAATGTGCATTGGCAACAAACAAAAAATGTCATGTTTATGCAAATGAAACAATACAAAATGTAAAATAGTATCCACCCAATACCAGTCTAGCGATTACACCATTGTACTTGTCGTTTATTGATACATCCGCATGAATGTTGTCCAGCACCGTAATTGATGCTTTCTTCATATCGAAACATACAACATAATAGTGATGGTGGTTGACTATCGGAAAAAACACCTGATGCATAATGGTGTGATCAGTGTTTAGACAATAAAATAAATATAACTCGTGTTCTATATGTTCGTTTTAACTTACCAGGTCTGCATTCTTCACAGTGTTCAACGTCACATCACCAACAATCGTCATTTGCAGGTTGATTCTAAACATCGCATACATTGCATCTTCACTTAGCAGTCCATCCAAAATATTTTGAGTCTATATATCCAATAACACAAATGGGATGCATCAGATTCAAACGCAGTACACAACGGGAATACATAAGAGATTTGGTACTTACCAGACAAGTCGTCATGAAAAACAATCGAAGTGGAGAGCTGTCACTCCGGAACTGCTCCTCATGATTTAAGATTGCACACCAACAATAGATGACATTATTCATTACATGTGTCCCAGGCATCAGGGTCTCAAGTAATGTTCTCATTGAGCTCACGTTCAAGTCCGTATCGAACACAACATCACTGGGAAGTACATTAATGCATGGGATTAGTTTTAATGATGTTTTTTTGATTACTGTTAAAAACCTCGATTGTCATGTAACTAAAATGACGTATAACCAATTGGAACTTTTTAAAGAAATTCAACTTACTTTTCATCATGTTGCAATGAAAAGAATGCACCAGACACTTGTCTATCAAGCTTCGTCAGTTTCGCATTGACATCAAGTACTCTTTTCATGAATGGAGACCTCATTGACGTACCGGGTTTGATGGTTCTCTTTGGTCGATCAACTGCAACGCCAATCAATCCTTCCTTATCCCCAAAGTCATTACCCACTTCAGCTATCACTTGTTGTGGTGCAACAACAACAATTGGTGCAAGGTTATCCAGATCGTCATATCTAACGAGAGAAAGATTAACTGACTCAATTTGTGTCAACCCCAAACTAAACGAAGGTGCATCCCCAGTAGGTCGTTCCAGTTGCTCCTTGTCCATAAGATAACGCATCACCGTCTTGTCAACCTCGTCAATAACAGTTTGTGAACACATCCGCTGAGAGTCGCTAATTTCGTTGACCTGTTTCAATAATCGTGATGATTATGACACAACACTGATAGACGAATAAGTAATGCATACTTGCTGACAATAACCATCTTTAAAAAGATTTTAATTAATACCAACGATCATTCATATCGGATGCTTGTTTTACAAGCGTACGTAACCCGATTGACATCCATTGCATTCGTACCAACACGTGTATCGTATCAAAAGGTTGGCTACTTAGTTGTTACACGATCAAGTATACGGGTATATTGTTTACACATTACTACATATTCAAATGATGCAAAATATTTTACTACAAATCATTCAGTTGTTCAATTGTCCCTTAACCTGCTTCGACCCTGGTGACCCTAAACAGACACCGTCATTTGCATCGTCTGTTTGTTGTTTTGGCGATGGAGTAATGAAACCAACATCCACACGTGGCGCACTTGAACTTGCTGCAAGTCTTAGCTTCATTTCTGTCTGATACACCAACAACTCATTCAGATGCAAATGCTCATCCACAATCATCCTTTTCCATTCCTTACTCTTCATTCCTATCTCGGCGCAATCAGGATAAGCAGACGATGCAATTGGCAACGACGTCTTCATGAAAGTCGTCAACTTCCCGAAAGTTTCGATACAATGGTCAAACGATCCCAGAAAGTCCTACAAATTTGCATCACAATTAATACGGGTGTTCACGCGTTATTAAATATAACCCAAGATGCACGCGAAAAAGGTCCACATTTTATATGCTGAGTATAGACTAAACTCTCCCTATACATATATGCATATGTGTAAAAGCTTGAAGGAATGCGTTCTGGAATTTCAGCTTTATTAAATGGACACATTTAACAATTTGAAGTAACCTGAATCTGAAACATTATTACATACAAATCATTAAAACTGGTAGAAAAAAAACTGAAATTGTCCACCTATCCTAATCAGTCTAGTATGAAACTGTCCACATATGACAATCTTCACATCTATGCATTTATGGAACAGGTCAAACACATTATGATGAAAATAAGCATTTATTTCAAATGAGTTTCAGGATTGCGACGACAATGAATTTCAGAAATTCATTATAGAATTTTCAAAATTCATACAACAATGAAATTTTCAAAAATTCATTTAAATTAACCTACAACATCTAAGCAACTACCAATATTTAACCCAACTGCACGTTGACAAACGAACACATATATTACCTGCAGTGTTGCATCGTCCTTCAACTCGGCGTTCCCTGCATCTTTGACGACATCTGTACTGGTTTGCCTCGTCCGGTCGTCCTTACTGGACACGGTTTCATCTGCCAACCCTTTCCCTGCATATAAAACAATTCGTATTTAATCTATCTATGCGATACTGTAGCTTGATAAAAATAACTACATTTTATATAAACATTGAATTCACATAACTACATTTTACATATACATTGAATTCAAAAAAATTCATATACGCATTGCATCACACAACTATATATATAAATACAACAATACATAATGCACAAAAAACTGCATATAAGCATTGCATGCACACAACTAAGAAAATACAACAATACAGGTGTGCACACAACAATGTAGAATGCAAGCTTTTATAAAAAAAATATACTCACGCATTGTTGTGTGCACACAAATACATCTCATCTAATTGCATAACTGACCTATATTAATCCTACTAAAAAAATACAGATATACACAAACATTACATGCACAATACTACATTTTACATATAAAAAATATATGTAAACATTGCATGCATACAACTACAAAGATCATAAAGCAAAGACACATAACAACACATCATTTGAATCATAAGCATAAAACTTATTTGTGTATGCACTCTAAATAAGACCTGAGAATGGAGGTTGTTTTTGAACAATAAATAACCCAACAAGATCATTACCGATGCAATGCATACCTTTATTGCTTGTTGGTAAAGCAGCAACGTCCGCATCCCTTTGAAGATCAGCATCTATAAGTTCAATGAGTTCATCGATCTTATGCTCACTTTGAGTGTCAAGTTCCAACTCCATGTCCTCGACATCAAGCTCCGTACCTACAATGTGCCAGTTAAATTTAAATGTTATAACTACATTTACCACGTATATAGGATGTGTTACCTTCTTTCGCATCGCAACCCAGCGGCCTGATAGTTTGACCTACAACTGATTTGCCTTTATTGTCCCTCACACTTGCTTGTATATCTGCTAACAGTACGTCCAACCCATCTCCATCATCAAAATCTTCCCCAACGGCATCATCAACATTATCGGACGCAGCACGTACTGTATCCTTGTTAACAGCTTCCTCTTTATGCACATACGTGTAAGCCTTCCCTAAACCAAACCCTCCATTCTCAATCTCCTTGGACTCGCTCATTTTCAATTTCTCTGTAATCCACGATCATAACACAATATCGGATTTGTCAGAAGTGTCTTTCACCCCAGTACATGTTACTCTGTCCACATATATTAGCTGCACATTGTAATCATTAGACACACGTTAATAAACGTAAATCATATATATAGAACAATGCATTACATACACCGGGTCAGTATATTACCGTTAATATAGTCAACGGACCAGAAAAGAATGTACTGCCGTCCGTTTTCCAGCCGTTTTTGCATCTGCCCATGCATTCCAACACATACTTGCACCAGTTCATTTTCCGTATATCATTAACACTAGTAATATACTGCAACACCTTGGAACTAGCAAACCCAGATTTAACTCCTTCAACCATAAGTGTAGAAAAAAGAACGACGAAGTTCAGCTTGAACATTTCACCACCATCCACGCATCTCTTCTTGATTATATCAGCTACCGTCGACGGATATATCTTTTCTGAGTCACCAAACTGGGACTTCCACTTTTTAACCAGCGATTGGTTTGCAGCTGTTAACTCTGATCGCACCATCGTTATCTTTCCGGATGGTACCCCAATAGTGTCATATATGACATCCTCATCAATGTGCACTACCCATTTATCAGTTTTGATGCTGCTGTACCAACATCAAAATGATCAACAACCCAGTAACCTAGCTTCAAAGGAATCTCATCTATTTAAAGGTGAAGCAAATTATGAAACCCAATTGCGGTTAGAGCAGCCCTCTGTGCATCATTTAGTGAATCGATGCACTGGTACAGAGTATTAGGAGAGCTTCTTGATCGGATCAGGGAGTACTTTGGACGATCCAATGTCAATTTCCGCTTCCTTCCATCATTTGCCTTTCCAACCATATCACTCTTAGCACACTTTTCTTTCAACGGCCCCTTACTCACCATTTCCTGCTTCACTTTCACAAGTTTAGCAGGATGCATGCTCGTTGTTTCTTTGTTCATTTCTACTGACCTTTTAGTACCTATATATTAATAACAATACGACAAATACAAATGTTATATGCAACATCCATATGGAAAACATGTTATATGCATAACAAGTATGAGTATCAACAGGAAAACAACAAATTCCAGGTACTGTTAACCCTTTTAATAGTTACTCAAGTTGCATACAAAAAATTGGCCACAATTTTCTATAAAGTGCATAAGACCTAAACTCAACCATATTTACATTCATATAGTCCATTTAATACATAATGAATGTACGTGTAATATAAGTGATGCAAAATATTAACAATTTATAATCTAACTTACTCTATATGCACATTAAACCTTCATTTAATAACTACGTCACTATGTTACACAATATCTATTTTTATCTAGATTTACATTAACAAAATCCAATATAACCATCAATGCCTGTAAAAATTACATAAGTTCCTTATATGCATCACATTATAGAATCTAAGTAACTCGATCTTTATACAAAACCTTCCTTTCATAACTACGTCTCTATATTACATAAAATCTATAATCAACTACATTTACATAAAACCCACTTACTCAAACTTGACTGTACACACAATATAAGCCACTTAATACGCCATACATACACCACAATTACCGTATGTTAATTTTGACATTTACATGCATACTGTATGTCAACACACCTATAGGTATTACACATGTACAGGCATACATAAACATCCATAAATGCACAATGATTTATAGTTCATTCAACAACCTAATACAATGCACACCTGGCTTAGATGTTGTGTCGCTGACAAAGTCGTTCATTGTACTTGTCTCACTAGAATCGTCTTCCCCCAATATAGTTAAGGGAGTATCCCTAGTGTTTGTGAACAAGGATCGCAGGCTAATCCTACCACTCCTCCTCACCGGCCCCTGTGGAGAAAAATTATAAAAATATAAGCCACATGCTGAAATTATTACCATCTTATAAAAAGTAAACCTGGTCAATCAATATCTCACTGCTTACTGTATCAGTACAGAATATGCATGTTTCAATTTCACATTAACACTTACAAATATTCACATATATGCATACGTGAGGTACAACATCACAATGTGCACAAATTTCAGATACATGGATATGTTATATGCACATTAACAGGAACAACAAAAATAACAAATCATGTCTTCCATAACCATAACCACTAATGTCCATGATGCATTACAATGACAATATAAAAACTGAAATCATACAAAATTTCGAAATCATGAATATGTGATCCCCTAAAGTGCACATATATGCATTCATGTGGTACAACACCCCAATGTGGACACATTCAACAAACTGAAATCCCCAAAAACCAGAAACCAAGTTATGGTATGCACGGTTTTGTGTGCATAATTATGCAATTCTCTATAAACAGATGCTATTATGCACAAAATTCAGATACATGTACATGTTATGTGCACACTAAAGGGTCAACAACAAATAGAAATCATAACCTCCATAACCATAACCACTAATGTACATATCGCATTACAATGACAATATAAAAACTGAAATCATACTAAATTTCAAAAATTTTAATATGTGCTTCCCTGAACATCCCAACAACCTTTACTTAAAAACCAGGTTTTGATACTTTCATAAATATGAAAATATGCATTTGATATGTAAACACAAAAGGAAGCACAAATTTAACAAACTCATATCCTCCACATACAACAAATAAATAGTTCAGACCAAAACTGCACTATAGGGTACACAAATCAAGATGCCCAAACATAAAACAACCATCTGTCATGCATTTAAGTATATACATTAGGCATTGTGCAACATTCATACAATGACAAGACAAAAAATGAAACCATACACTATCTAACAAATTTGCATCTATACTGTACACAAAACAGGATGCCCAATTATGAAAACCATCGTATGTAATGCATATGATTGATGAACAATTTTTTGAGATGCGAATTGAAATAATGAACATTCCCAATATTGTGCAACATTCATACATTCAATGAGCAAACAATCTTAGGTTTTAACTATTTTTAGTTTGTATCTTATACCGCACAAAATTATTGTTTTTAACTATTTTCAGGTTGCATTGTGCAACATCTATACATTCAATATGAAAAACAGAATGCCCAAGATTTAGGTTTTAAATATTTCAGATTGCATTTTATAATGCCCAAATTTGCACTATAGTGTTCACAAAAGATAATGCCTAATGCACTTAATTCCCCACGCTAAAAAACCCTAATGCATCGTAATGCACAAGACAAACATCATTCACCCTATACACACATATGCATCAAACAATCAGTATGAACAGTACAACCGACCCCATTTGAATTTCAAATCACATTCATACCCAAAGACAAACAACTAGGGCAAGAAAAAAAAATCCCCAAATACATTATCCGAACTTACATTGTAAAACAAACACGTTTGTCATCATATACTATGCAACATTCTCTCCCATTTAACAAAATAAGCTTAAATTTTTTTTTGATAAGCTCACGAACCTGTGCAGCCGACTCACGACTTTTCTTCGACACCCTTTGATCCTTCTGCATCGTATTTATGTACTTGATGAAGAACACACCTGTCAAGATGGATATGCACGAGAGATTATCGGGCTGAAGATGGGATGGAGAATCTTGAGCGATACTCGGATGATCTTGAGCAGGTATGGAATGTGCACGGGAATCGCGGGATGGAGGTTACCGGAATAGCGAATGTCTTCAAAAAATATATATGCAAAATACCTATTCTGCCCCTCCGCGTAGAATTTCAAATGCATGGCTTTTCCCAACTTCATTATATTTACAATTATGCCACTTAGATCAAAAGCATTGAAAAACAAGATCCAAGGGTGTAGATTGGTTCCTAAAGTGCACAATGCATACAGGTGCCCCATAGAACCTGACCCATTATATATATATATATATATATATATATATATATGTGTGTGTGTGTGTGTGTGTGTGTGTGTGTGTGTGTCAATAGTAATATTTTAAAAAATATAAATAATAAAGAAGATAAACTTTAAATAAAATTAGTAAAGAAAATATATAATTTTAATTAAAAGAAAAGTTAAATTTTAAATAAAATACGAATAATAGTAAATGTAAATAAAATATTAAAATATAAGTATATTTATAAATAAAATAAGTGTGTTTATAATAAATTAAGTATATCTATAAATAATATAATTATAAAGATAAAATAAATTAAATTAAATGTTGGACTATCAATGGGTAAATAATTAAACCATAGGGACTAAAAACGTCTCAATGAAAAGGGTAAAAATGTCATTATTACAAATTTAACGGTTGTGTCGTTAAGTTTAACGGACGAGGGACTAAAAGTGCACAAAATTAACAAAATAGTGATGAAATTTGACCTTATTAAGGTTAAGGGACTGAATCCGGGTAAACCATCAAACCACAGGGACCAAAAATGTCCTTTACTCATCAAATTATTACTAATACCAATCTTTTTTTCACTAATTTCACACTCAATCCTTTTAATCAAAACCATTAAATTAATCTAATCTATGTACGATATTGGTTTTACAGTTCTACACTAAATTTAGGTTATGCAATGATCCCATATATATATATATATATATATATATATATATATATATATATATATATATATATATATATATATATAAAAGGTAATCTTAGTAATAAATTGTTGCATTAATTATATTGAATGTTGACCGACTAATAAATATATGTTAACCTAACCTAACATCCTTTTTCTTAACGATCATGCTCTGTCTTAACATCAAGCTTTCTCAACGAAGTTAGCACACCAACCACTATAGAAACTCATATTACATATATATATATATATATATATATATATATATATATATATATATATATATATATATATATATATATGTATGTATGTATGTATGTATGTATGTATGTATGTATGTATGTATGTATGTATGTATGTATGTATGTATGTATGTATGTATGGTTTGAGAGATTACCACTCATTATGCAGCGCATCAAAATGTACTCACCTTTAAAAAAAATTTTGAAATTTTTTCCATAAATTTTTTTAAATTAACATTATAAAGATTATATGTAAGTTTCAATACATTCACATCTTCTAATTCTTTTAAAAAATTTTGAAATTTTTTCCATAAATTTTTTTAAATTAACATTATAAAGATTATATGTGAACGTGTATTTATGTAATGAATGATTCATGTGCTTAGAATATGTGAATGTGCGTGAAACGGTGAAATTTAAATATCATCTTTATAATGTTAAGAGTAAAGGAAATTTTTGGTTCTTGTGGTTTGATGGTTTACCCGGATTCAGTCTCTTAACCTTAATAAGGTCAAGTTTCATCCCTGTTTTGCTAATTATGTGCACTTTTAGTCCCTAGTCCGTTAAACTTAACGATACATCCGTTAAATTTGTAAGAATGACATTTTTACCCTTTTTATTGAGACGCTTCTAGTCCCTATGGTTTTATTATTTACCCATTTATAGTTCAACATTTATTTTATTTTATCTTTATAATTATATTATTTATAGATATACTTAATTCATTATAAACACACTTATTTTATTTATAAATATACTTATGTTTTAATATTTTATTTACATTTACTATTGTTCGTATTTTATTTAAAATTTATCTTTTATTTTAATTATAATTATATATTTTCTTTACTAATTTATTTAAAGTTCATCTTTTTAATTAATTTTAATTTTTATAATATTATTGTTGACATTTATATATGTAATTTTTTAGTTGTGTTTAAGTAAATATAATATCGTCGATATTTTTCCTCTCCAAAGTCACTATTTTCTCAAGTACTTCCAACCTAATCAATTAACGACACATAAATTATATATATATATATATATATATATATATATATATATATGTGTGTGTGTGTGTGTGTGTGTGTAATTATGTGTATATAATTAATACACATATATATATATATATATATATATATATATATAGTATATGTGTGTGTGTGTGTGTGTGTAAAGGGTGTGGTGTGTGTCTATTATCTTATGTATATATATATATATATATATATATATATATATATATATATATATATATATATATATATATATATATATATATATATATATATATATAGATTGAGGTTCTATGGGGCACCATATGCATCGGGAACCAAATGGGAACCAAAAATGCATTGCTTGTTTACAAAGGGTGCATTAAGGGCATTTTGGGAATGTTTAATAATATATTGTTAAATTATAAGATTTAATTTAATATTAATCATTTATTTAGGAAACTAAATAAAATATTGGTTGTTTCAAACATGATGCACAACAGCAATGCATCAGGACAATGATGAACACATTGAAGACGTTGATGAACACGTTTAAATTTCAGAGATGCATCACGAAATTAACACGTTTAAATGTCGAAATGCATCACGATTTTGGTGATGCATAATGATGGAACAAAGACGAGGATGAATATGGCCGAAATGCATCACGATTTTGGTGATGCATAATGATGGAACAAAGACGAGGATGAATATGGTCGAAATGCATCATGTTTGAAATTGAATTGGATGAAGATGCATCGTGTTTGAAGACAAATCCAATAAATTGGATGAAGATGCATCATGTTTGTTCAGATTCGGATAGAATATTTTCTAAATTCAAGCATCTTCCGATTTTGCCCTTCCGTGCGCGAGAATTTATGCACCAGTGCACCCATTTTCAAGTTAATTACCTTTTTGCCACTGCAATCTGAACCATTAAAATTCAAGATCTAACGGTGCATACAGGTTCCTAAAGTACACAATGCATACAGGTGCCCCATAGAACCTGACCCTATATATATATATACATATATATATATATATATATATATATATATATATATATATATATATATATATATATATATATATATATATATATATATATATATATATATATATATATATGTATATAGGATTGGGTTCACATGAGAACCCCTCATTACCGTGAACGTGAGAACCACTCTAAAATCTGTGCATCCACTGTATAAAATTGTGCATTTGATACTAAAATTAAATGTTTTCGATAAATTTATGCATTTCATATAAAAATTTACGCATCTCATGCTATAATTTATCCATTTTATGTACGAATTGTGCATTTAAGAAAATTTGTGCATTTGATGTTCAAATTTGTGCATTTAGTTTATAATTTAATGAATGTAATTTTTGAATGTAATTTTAGTGTTAGATTATGATATTTATTAATATTTAAGACTAATAATGGTTTTTAAGTAAAACTTTTAATTTTTAAATTTGTGCATTTGATGTACAAATTTATGCATTTTGGAGTGGTTCTCACGTTCTCACGGTAATGAGGGTTCTTACCAGACCCAACCCTATATATATATATATATATATATATATATATATATATATATATATATATATATATATATATATATATATATATATATATATATATATATATATATATATATATATTGTAGGTCCCAAAAGGTTTTCCTAGTGTATTGTTCTAAGCTGTAGAGGGCGGGGTGAATACAGCTATTTAAAAACTCAACACTCTTTTCTCAATATTTGTGTATATTATCAACAAGTGTTAATTACAAACGAGCTTGACTGCGGAAAGGTTCAAGCTGAGATGACAGATACAACAGTTGTTTCAACTAATCTAAGACACACTCAGACTAGATACAATGACTACACTCACTTAGATGCACTCACTGTTTTTACAAGACACAGATGGACAACTTGAGTATGAACAGCTTAGACACAGTTATATTCAAGCAGACTTGCATCCATGAAAAACACACTTCAATGCACGATCTGATTTCACACTCTTGGGTTGTCTCATAATCCTTAGAAGCTTCCTTTTATACTCTCACTGAGAATCTCAGTGAAGCTTCTTCATTGGACAGATGAGATAGTGGGATGTCTTTCCAAAAAGACAAGACACCTTTTCTGCACATTCTGATAAAGCAGATTTGTCTTCATATGACAGGATCTTTGTCTTTTTCTTTTTGTCACTGTTGCATAAGGCTTTAACCAAAAGAGGAATGTCAACTTTGCATCTTTCCTCTTTAGTTAAGGCCATTTTGATATAAGAAAAGGTCTGTCACCCTTTTCAGATATCCGTTTGTCTTCTTTTAATAGAACAGCGTGGGCAGGCTGTGCAGTTTCTGTTTTCCACTTTGTCTTCGACTTGTAAACTGATCTTGTAGCAAAACACAATACATGAGGACTTGGAAACATATTCCATAAAGTGTTTAGCCTGTTCACAAAGAACATGTTTTGTTCACCAAGAACAGAACACTTAGAATCTGTCCAAGCTGCTCAACAGAACAGAGCAGCGTAGATAGTTTATGTCCAGCCTGTTCAGCAGACAGAACGGCTTGGACAATCTTCCTTTGTTGCAACGAATGCAACATGGTAAACAGCTTTGGCTGATATTGCAAATCACTTTTCAGGTTTCATTAAGGCGTAAACAGGCCTTAAATTATACCTTCAAGTGCATCAAGCAGGTTTGATTAAAAATCTCCCCCTAAGATGTAGAGCAGGTTTGACTGGGGCCTTTTTGTGCCTAACAATCTCCCCCTTTTTGCAATAGACAGTCTAAGATGATTCTATCAATAATCACTATACATTTTACAATGCATGTTGCTGAAATGAAATTACAAAATTAAAGTAAAGTAAAAGATTAGTTTATATATACTGATTTTTTATTACATAAACAACATATGTTTCTTCAAAAGTACAACTGATGTACTAGTGTATATTACAACTGATGTAAAAATAAAAGTTACAACTAATGCAACTAAGTACAACTAATGTACAAGAAAATTCAACAATTTGGAATGTTGATGATGGGAGCAGATAATGGCAAGCCTGTCCAACAGATGGACAACTTCCATTCTTCACCTACTCAGACAGTAGGTGGACTTCAAGATAGTGGTGGTGGCAATCCTTCTTGAAAAGTTCTTTCAAGCTCATCCCTGGTTTCCTCCAAATCTTGTATTTCAACTCTGAGGAACATGAAATTGGGATGTTCAAGCTCCCCTCTTTCATAGAAGCCTCTGAGCTGATCCTAGATGGCTGCTCTCCACTTACTGGATTGCCTGAAGGAGTTTGCAAGTCTGAATGCTACAAGCTGTTTGAGATCAACTTTGTGTAGGTCTGATGCTCTTTGAAAGCACTTCTTCTTTGTCAGGGGATCTACAAAAAATGCCCCCAACTCAAGTTCCTCAATTAGATTCCCTTCTTCAAATTCTACTCCTTTGGGCAGGCTGTAGTCAACTCCTTTGATCTCTACTGCATAGTCACCTTGTTCAATTAAGATCAGGAGTTCCTCCAACTCTGAATCCTTCTTGTTCCTCTTGGCCTTTATTTTGGGGTAAGTCACAGAGACACCCTGAGATAGTTCTTCTGAGATCAGGCTAAGGTCTTTCACTCTCTCCATCAGCTTTTTGACATATGCTCTGATAGTCTTAGTCGTTTCAAACTTAGACTGGCTCAGGGCAACTGCCAACTCAACCCATTCCCTGTACCTCATTTGTGAAACATCAGTGTAGTCATAAGATTCCAGTTCTGGGCCTGTTGCACCTATTCTGGTTATTTGCAATTTTCACTGTTTGCCTTTTCTTGATATGGGAACAACTTTGACAATAGATTCCTTGGCAAGTCTTCTATCGGAAACATCAAAGAACTTCTTCCTTGCCAAGTTGTCAAAATGAATTTGGGCCCTTGCAGAGGATGCTTGTTTGGATTTGGTCACTGAGACCAGAGCACCTTGTTCCTTACCACCTTCCTTTTTAGTTGCTGACTCCTTAGCAGCTTCAAGCAGTTTTCTTTGCACCTCTAAAGAAGGCATTTTGATTTTGCTTGCCTCTTTGAGTACAAAGGATCTGGCAGCTTTGGCAGAGGCTTCTTCTTTTCTTAATATTTCTAGGGCTTTAAGCTGTTCATCTCTGAACTCATAATATTTTTCCATAGGAAGACCAATTTCCTTAGCCCTTGCTCTGTCAAACTTCAGCTGTGCTGCTTTCTGGTGACCAGGGTCAGCAATTGGTTTTTCTTTTCCTTTAGCTGTTGTAATGGGAACAGCTTCAGGAATATCTTCCTCTTCTTCTTCTTCTTCTTCCAGAATTAGATGCCTCCTTTTGCCGCTTGGCCTGTCCTCAGGAATGGATTCCTCCCCCCTTAGATTGTGCAGGGTTTGGAGATCCAGCCTGAGTAGGCTGAGCAGTTTCAGTTTGATGAGAGGCACCTTCAACTGGACCTAAACCTGTTACAGATGCACCTGCTGTTTGACCAGTAGATGCTAATTTCTCCTTAGGAGAAGAGGTTTTCTCCCCCTTAGACTTAGTCTTTGAGGCAGACAATTTCTCCCCCTTTGAAGGAGATGGTACAGCACCTTCAACAGCTGGTCTGCCTGAAGGAACAAATTTAGCAGGCTTGGCAGCAGTTTTGGCAGCAGGCTTGGGGCCAACCAGGCTATGCACTAAGAAAGCCAGATTGTCCTTCACCTCTGCAAGTTGGGAAAGACAGGTTTGAAGATAGGAGGATTGGGAATCAGCAATAGAGGACAGCTTGACAAGATTTTCTCTGTCAGAAGCTGTGAACAACAAACTTTGAAGCTGTGCAAGATGTAACTCAAGAGAGTCTTGCACATCATCAAGATTTGCTGACACAGAATTTGACAGAGAAACGATTAGAGAGTTTAAGCTGGCCAATGTATCAGGAAGGGTAGTAGTGCAAGTAGTGAGGAGAGTTGACAACTGTTGGGATATGGCTGTCATGGAGGACATAGAGTCCTGTTGGTGTGAAAGAATTGAGGAGAGGGAAGTGGAGATATTTTGCAGCTGTGCACTAAGTGCAAGCAGCTGTGAGGAGTGGTCAGCTTGGGGAGTAGATGGAAAGGAATTCTTGAACAAATCAAAAAAACCCCCAAAGCTGGGCAGACACAAAGTCTGAGATTATGTATGGGAGAGCAGTCATGAAGTTTTCCAAAGATCCAACTTTGTTGGTCAGCAAGGAAAGCTGATCCTTCAAAGGAAGATCTTTGAGGGAAGGAGGAGTATGGGTAGACTGTTTGGATTGAGTAGATGGGAATGAATGACATGATGAGGCAGGTGTTTGGAGATGTGATGGAGATTGAAGGGTGACTCTTGACAGAAGCTCCAAAGCCTGGGCAAAAGTAATATGGCCCAGCTTGGAGGGGTCAATGGGTCCCTCAGCAGTGGCTGTAGCTGCTTCATCAGGAGAAGGGGTAGAGGTTGGTAGCCTTTCAGATGCTGCTTGTGTTGCAGCACCTTCATTAAGGCCTTGGGTGGTTCCCTCTACAACACCTTGTTCTAAAGATGCCTCATCATGGGGAGATGGAATGTGCATTTCAACATCAGCAGTGGTGAAACCTGCTGATGGAGTTTGCATATGAGGTGCAGCCTCACCAGAGGGATGATATCAGCTTGGGATGTTGGTCCTTCAGCAGCTGTTGGGTGTACAACAGCTGTATCATGAGCAGAAGAGGTTGGAGGCTGGTCTAATCCAGCAGGTTTGGCACCTCGTGCAGACTCAGGGTGTGAAGAAGTATGGGGAGGAGACTGTGTAGACTCAGTATGGAGTGGAGTGATCTCCTGTCTTTCAATATTCTCAGCCTGTTGGGAGGCTGGAATAGTTAATGTGGTAATCTCCTTTTGTACATCTGGTTCATGTTCGGAGGAACCAGAGCGCCGAGGCTGACTCAGGGTAGTCTCTTGTTGGAGTGAAGCATGCTCCAAATGTTCTGAAGCTTCTCCCAAAATAGGAGAAGCAACAATGGTTGCTTCTTTTTCAACTGAACCCGGTTGAGAGGGAGCAGAGGGGCTGGTTTGGGCTGGTGGTTTCTTTCTGGCAATGGATTTGCATTGGTATGATTTGAGAGATGAGGTGAATGATGGATGTTGTGGAGAGGTGATGAGGGGTTCTGTATGGACTGGTTGTGAGACTGGGTTAGAAACAAGTGGGATGACTTGTTCCATAGTCTCAGGTGCCACAGAGGCACCAGCCATAAAGGCTTCAGGTTCAACAAATGAACCAGGGTGAGAAGCCTGCTCCCCCTCAGCCACAGAGGCTGATGGGGCAGACTTTGACTTGGCTGTTTTAGCCTTCTTGCGGACAGGGTTAGCTTCAGTCGTTTCCAGGGTCCTTTTAACAAATTCCCTAGATTTGGATTTTGCCTTGGGAGCAGTCTCTGGATCCACCCTCACAGCAGAGGGTCCTTCCACCAATCCTAGCAACCTCGTCATTGATGTTGACAGAGGAGGTTCATTTGGGAGAACAGGAGTATAGAAAACTCTATTCCCTATTACAGGGAATGCAGCAGTACGAAGTTGAGGCTGAGAGTTATAGAGTTGCTCACCACAGATGTGCTTGAAATTAAGACTTAAAAAACTGGGATATCGAACAGCAGCTGGGCCTGTTTCCTGCTGCACCAGGTTTCTCAAGTTCATGAAAATCCATCTTTCCGTGTTGATTGTAGTCCCATCCACAAGCTGTAGGACTATTAGATTCTCATCACGGCTGAGTTGGTCGAATGAACCAACTTTATTGCTGAAGCACATCACCACTGAGGCAAACAGGAAACTGTAAGTTGGAGACAAATCCTTCCTAAACAGAGTAGCTCCAACTTTGGGTTCTGTTACACCACAAAAGTGTAGCAGATTTCTCATCTGTTCATCTTCAGGCTGTGGCTGATCATAGGTTTCAGCCACAGGGAGACGAAGAGCTTCCCTGATCAGACGAGTAGTGATCTCAATGGTCTGAGTCCCATTGAGTATGGTTCCCCTACTGATTTTGGTAGAAGGATCATAAGAACAGGTATACCAAAATTCATAAACCATCTCTTGGTACAGGACACCAGGAGATGCACTCATTGCGTATTTCAGTGGGTGAACCTTCAGAAACTCCACCATGTCTCATATCCTTTTCCTATATAATTTTTAGGGATGGTTAGGTTAGCAAGGTAGTTGGTAGGTTTCAAAGTCAGCATCGTAGTAACAGACGAGTGTTTGTGCACATCGTTACCAACAAAAACTGGAAGAAAGGGGTTGTTCTGGTGAGCCATTTGGAGAGTAGTGAAAGTATTAGCACAGGACACTTAGTCAAAGTTAGGGTTCTTTGGAAGTTAGGAAGTAGTGAGGAAGACGAAGATGAAACAGTAGATGAGTATTTATAGGATTTGAATGTGAGTGGGTATGAGAGAGAAAAACTTTGGGCGGTTGATTTGAAATGTTCGTTAACGGAAAACGGTGTGGTTGTCCATGTCAAAACGGTTGTCAGACCACGTGAGCCCTTTTTAATCACTAACACACGTTAACCCACATTATCCGCAGTAATTAAGTTAACTAAAAACAGAAATTAAGTAACTTAATTGTGAAGAACGGTAGTTAAAAACTGATGGTCTAAGCTGTTGGTCAAACTTGTGATGAGCAGGGTCATCACAAGCTGTTCACTCTTCAAGCTGTTCGTTCAACCTGTTCAGCTATGTAGGAACAGGTTGTGTTCAATAGCTGATCAGGTTACAAGACAATGTCTTGTATGACAGATTGAAAGGGTGAGCAGGTTGGAGGTTTGATCATCAGACCAAGTTTGAAATGAAAGCTGATATTGTCAAACCTGTTATACGCTCAAGCTGTTTAAGTTTTCAGAAATTGGCTAAGTATAGAACATGCATAATCTGTTCTGTCTAAGCTGTTCTGAGAAACTTAAGCAGTGTGAGACATATAATCACTTAGAACATTTATGACACTTAGTCACATTTATTTAACATGCCCAACTTGCTGACAAGATAATTAAATCTATTTTCATCAAGAGGTTTGGTGAAAATGTCTGCAAGCTGTTCATCTGTGGAAATAAAACTTACCTCCACATTACCTTTCTGGATGTGATCCCTGATGAAGTGATGTCTGACCTCTATATGCTTTAGTCTGGAATGAAAGACTAGATTGTTGGAGATAGCTATGGCAGTTGTATGATCACACAGAATACAAGTCTTCCTATATACAAGTCCATAGTCTTCAAGCTGATGCTGCATCCACAGAATCTGCCCACAGCAGCTTCCAGCAGCAATGTACTCAGCTTCAGCAGTGGAAGTAGAAACTGAATTCTGCTTCTTGCTACACCAACTTATCAACTTACCACCAAGGAGTTGACATCCACCTGTTGTGCTTTTTTTTGTCTAGCCTGCAGCCTGCAAAGTCAGATGCTGAATATCCCGTTAGTTCAAGGCTTGAGTCTTTGGGATACCAAAGACCCAAACCTGGTGTACCCTTAAGGTATCTGAAGATTCTTTTTACAGCAGGTAGATGTGATTCTTTAGGATCAGCTTGAAACCTAGCACATAAATAGGTGGCAAACATAATATCAGGTCTACTAGCAGTTAAATACAACAAGCTCCCAATCATGCCTCTTTAAGCTGTTACTGAAACAGCTTTGCCACTGGCATCTGCATCCAACTTTACATTGGTTGCCATTGGGGTTTTGATACGAGAACTTTGATCAAATTTAAACTTTTTCAACAGATCTAAAGTATACTTTCTTTGATTTATGAAAATTCCATTTGAGGTTTGTTTAACCTGCAATCCTAAAAAGAAAGTAAGTTCTCCCATCATACCCATTTCATATTTTGATTTCATGAGTAATGAAAAATTCTTGCATAACTGCTCATTAGTAGAACCAAATATTATGTCATCCACATAAATTTGAACAAGCACAATATCAGACTTCACCTTCTTTATGAACAGCGTGGTATCCACTTTACCTCTGGAATAACCATTGCTCATAAGGAAATCAGTAAGAGTGTCATACCAGGCTCTAGGGGCTTGTTTCAGACCATAGAGAGCTTTGTCCAACTTATAGACAAAACCTGGATGATGTTCATTTTCAAAACCTGGAGGCTGCTTTACATAGACTTCTTCTTGCAGCTTACCATTCAAAAATGCACTCTTTACATCCATCTGAAATACCTTCATGCTCTTATAAGCAGCGTAGGCTAGAAACAAACGATTTGCCTCTAACCTGGCCACAGGAGCAAATGTTTCATCATAGTTAATGCCTTCCTCCTGTCTGTAGCCTTGAGCAACTAGTCTTGCCTTATTTCTAATGACATGACCTTGCTCATCCATCTTGTTCCTGAAAACCCATTTGGTGCCAATTATTGTTTTTCCTTTAGGAGCAGGGACCAGCTTCCATACTTTGTTTCTCTCAAACTGATTGAGTTCTTCTTGCATGGCAGTGATCCAATTGGCATCTTTAAGTGCTTCATCCACTTTCTTAGGCTCCATTAGAGACACAAAGCTATAAAACATACAAAAGTTTCCTAAGCTGTCCCATCTTGTTTGCACCCCTTTGTTGATGTCACCAATTATTTGGTCATTTGGGTGACACCTGATCCACTTAGGATCTTGCTTCAATGAAGATTCTCCTGAGTTGTTTTCATCTTCAACAGGTCCTGTTGAGCAGCTCTCAAGATTTTCAGACACACAGATATCTTGAGCATGTTCACTTGTTGAGCATGACTCTCCATTTTTGAACATATCAGCAGAGGATCCAAGAAAATCAACATTGATTGGTTCAGGACATGAAGTTGTAATTATGTCAGTACACTTATTCACACAGGGTGTATCAACATAGTCATCATCATGCCCATCATGATTAGCAGGTTCCACTCTGGATGTAGTGGAAGCTTTTGAGTCCTTTTCTTCACTGATGGAATGCATAAGATCATCAAAGCTGAATTCTCCTGAGACTGAGTCAGGAACAGCTTTGGTGGAGGCACTCCTGGACTCTTCAAAGGTGACATTGATAGATTCATCTATCACCTTTCTCTTGTTGTTGTATACTCTGTAGGCTTTGGAGATAGCAGAATATCCAACAAATACACCTTCATCAGCTGGTCCCTTTGATTCAGAATGAAGCACGGACATCCAAACACATGGAAATAGCTAACGTTTTGCCTCCTCCCTTTGAGCAGCTCATAGGGAGTCTTGTTGAACCTTTTCACCACCAAGGATCTATTTTGGGTGAAGCAGGCAGTGTTGACAGCTTCAGCCCAGAATGATGAAGGTAAACAGATGCACACAGCATGGTTCTAGCAGCTTCAATGAGGGTTCTGTTTCTCCTTTCAGCAACTCCATTTTGTTGTGGAGTTCTTACTACTGAAAAGTTTTGTGAGATCCCTCTTTCTTCGTAGAAGTCCTCAAGATTACTGTTTCTGAACTCAGTACCATGATCACTTCTAAGCTGCTTTACTTGAGCAGAGTTCAGCATCTCCATCTTCTTGATAAATCCAATGATTTCTCTAGCAGCCTCTCCTTTGCTCTTCAGAAAGATCACCCATGTAAACCTGGAGAACTCATCAACCATTACTAGAGTGTATCTTCTTCCTCATAGACTTGGGACACTGACTGGTCCAAACAAGTCCATGTGGATTAGGAAGAGAAGAGTATCGATACAACAATTATGCTTAGATTTAAAAGATGATTTTCTCTGCTTGCCTTTCTCACAAGCAGTGCAGAGTTTATCCTTAACAAAGGTTATAGAAGGCAAATCTGTTACCAACTCTTTCTTACAGAGTTTGTTGATATTCTTGAAGTTCAGGTGTGATAGCCTTTTGTGCCATAACCAGTTCAGGTCTGCATTGCTTCTTGAGATAAAGCAGGTTTCAGTTGTGGGATCAGCAGACTTCATGTCCACAACATATACACCTTTCTTTCGTTGAGCACACAACACAATTTTGCCTTGGGGATCCAATATGTAACCCAGGTGCTCATCAAAGTTAACCTTGTAGCCAGCATCACACAGTTGGCTTATGCTAACAAGATTATGTTTTAGCCCAACCACATAGGCTACCCTTTTAAACACTGCAGCACCAGCTTGAAGAGTTCTATATCCTTCTGTGGATCCCTGTACATTGTCACCAAATGTGACTTTTGGCCCTTTTTCAGGCCTGAAATCACTCAGCAGGTCCTTGCTACCTGTCATATGTCCTGAGCAGCCACTGTCTAAGTACCAAACCTGGGATGGTTGTTTGTCCTGCAGAGTGTCATGAGAAAATACTAGTTATTTTTAGGGGAACTCATCATAGGGATGAGTTCTCCTACTTCATCAACCTTTGTTGATGGACCAGTGATATCCACACTAATATTCCCTATTTGGATGGTATCAGCTTGGATACCATCCTCATTGACTATGTTACTTCCAACACTACTTGTTTTTGCAATGATGGAACTAGCAGAGTCAACAGGCCTCATGTCCCCAGTTTCAGGACAGTCTTTGGCCATATGTGTCTTCTTCCCACACTTATAGCAATTTCTCGTTTTAGCCTTTTTGGAAGAAGAAAATTCAGAACATATTCTGAATTATTTTTTGTTGATTCTGTCAGTAGATTTTGCAAACTTATTACTATGTTTAGATGAATCAACAGTTTGGGTGGAGGGCACAATGGCAATAGCTTTGCCTGTGTCTTCTTTCCTCATTTTGGGAGGACAGATATCAAACACAGGAAGCTTGATTGGCCTTTGACCTTCCACAGGTTTGGGAAACTTATTCCCAAGTTTCTCAGGTTGAGCAATGGCTTTGCCTTTGCCCTTACTGAGATGTGATTGATGTTACCTATCAACATGATCACCGCTTTTGGTTCTGAAAGACTTACCTTCATTTATTACCGATTTTCCACTATGATTTAAAAACTTATTTGAAACCACAGCAGATTTGCTTTCAACATGAGACTTACCCCTGTTGAAAGCAGGCTGCTTACCTTTTGAAAACTTTTTCTCAAAATGTTTAGCATCAAAAGGATTAACATGTCTCTTACCATCAGCTTTGGACCCAGAGCCTGTTTTGGCAACAGGTTTAGTGTCCACAGCTGCAGGTTGAGCATGTTTTCCTTTCTTCTGCTTGTGTGAATCAGCAGAACACTTAGCAGGCTGATTTGATGGAGAACATATTCCATCATCAGCCTTTAGAGCTTTTTCACACAAGCTGTCAGTGTTTTGAGGCCTGACAAACCTGTTTGTTGAGACTAGCTTACCATTCACTTTCTGAATGATAGTGCTAGGAAGCTCACCAAGAGTGGATAACTCATCTTTCAGATTAGTTATCTCAACAATAGAAGCTGCTTTGTCAAGATCCCCTCCAAGATAGACTTGGATTTGTGTAGGGATCTACTGACTAATGCAATGGCTGACTTTTTGTGTAGATTGGCACCAAGAGTCAACTATCTTTTGAAGCTTTGCATGTTTTACATCTGTCTCTCTCTTTTCTTCTAGTAAAATGGATTTGATGTGTTTTAATTCATCAAGCTCAGTTTCCAACTTACGGAAACTGTCCAGTTTACTGGATTTTATATCAAGATCTTTTTTAAGCTTAGGGATTTCAGACAGTAAAACATTGTGCTTCTCAACAGCAGCTTTTAAATCAACAAGCATGTATTTAAACATTTTTACTTTTTCATCAGAATGGTAAGCCATAATGTTTTGTACCTTGTACATCATTGTGGGGGTTCTAGTTCTCTAAGTTGCTGAAGGCTTCAGCTTCAGCCAGGTCATGTTTGAAGTTGCTGGTTGATGGGACATTAGTGTTGGCCATCAGACAGTTGTTGTCTTCTTCATCTGACGATGAATCAGACTCCTCCGAATAACATGTCTCAGCCATGAGTCCCTTTTGCTTGTTGGAAGCCACTGAGTTTTCCAACTTTTTTCAGCTTAGCCATGGCCATAAGGTACTTAACCCTGTAGCCATCGTCCCTGTTTGTCTTGAATGGTTTGGATGAGTGACCAACAGCTTTTGACACACAATCAGAAGCTATATGGCCAGTCTTGCCACATTTAAAGCACTCAGCCTTAGATTTATCAAATGCCTTCTTTTTGACAGCATTTGAGTTCCCCTGCAGTATTCTTCTACTAAACCTTTTCTTGTTGAACCTTTTGACATGCATTGCAATCATTTGCTCATCATCAAGTTCAGCAAGGTCTTCACTGTCTTCCTTTTCAGACATCTCTTCCCTTTCATCATCAGCCTGTTGATCAGGTTGTGTGAACACATCACATACCTGACCAACAGGTTGTCTCACGCTAGCCACTAAGGCAGCACCTCTCTTAGACATTTCCAAGGCATTTCTTTTCTGTTGCCTTGACTGCTCATCATTCGATAGGGATCCATTTAAGTTTACAAGATCCATACCTTTGATGGTACCTGAATTTCTCAAGATGGTAGAGAAGTAGTTCCATTCTTCAGGCAGGATGTCTAAGAACTTATTCACCAGAGTCAGGCTGTCCTTTGTGATCCCAACAGCTTTGAGATCATTGATAAGAGCAGTAAACCTGGTGTAGGTTTCTGAGAGTGACTCCTTTGGTTTTGCAAATAAGAGTTCATACTGTCTAACAAGATTGTTAATCCTGTTATCCAGTGTGATTGTGGGACCATCATAGATGGTACACAAAGTATCCCACATCTCATTTGCAGTTTTCATCTTCTCAACTTGTTTGAACACATCATCAGGAAGAGAAATGACCAGGTTAATTCCTGGCTTTTGCATCCAGAGCAACCAGTGTTTTGTATTCATCAGACCATTGAGCTTTGGCCTTCTCAAAAGTTCTGATTTCAGGGGAAGCTCCTTCAACAACAGGAGTGATAGTAGTAACAGAAGTTGGCACATAGGGACCTTCCATTACTATCTCTGGCAGTTGTACGTCCAGATTCTCTAAATAGAGCATCATTCTGCACCTCCAACCAGAGAAGTTCTGATGATTGAATTTGGGGGGTTTGGCCATTGAACCATTGTCATAGTAAGAAGAGGAACTTGCAGCACTGTTGTCCATGGGAAAGTAGGGCGAATGAGAGATCTAGAGTTGACACGCACTCTATCTGTCTCTGATACCAGTTGTAGGTCCCAAAAGGTTTCCCTAGTGTATTGTTCTAAGCGGTAGAGGGGGGGGGGGGAATACAACTATTTAAAAACTCAACACTCTTTTCTAAATGTTTGTGTATATTATCAACAAGTGTTAATTACAAACGAGCTTGACTGCGGAAAGGTTCAAGCTGAGATGACAGATACAACAGTTGTTTCAACTAATCTAAGACACACTCATACTAGATACAATGACTACACTCACTTAGATGCACTCACTGTTTTTACAAGACACAGATGACAACTTGAGTATGAACAGCTTAGACACACTTACTGTTATATTCAATCAGACTTGCATGCATGAAAAACACACTTCAATGCATGATCTGATTTCACACTCTTGGGTTGTCTCATAATCCTTAGAAGCTTCCTTTTATACTCTCACTGAGAATCTCAGTGAAGCTTCTTCATTGGACAGATGAGATAGTGGGATATCTTTCCAAAAAGACTAGACACCTTTTCTGCACATTCTGATAAAGCAGATTTGTCTTCATATGGCATAATCTTTGTCTTTTTCTTTTTGTCACTGTTGCATAAGGCTTTAACCAAAAGAGGAATGTCGACTTTGCATCTTTCTTCTTTTGTTAAGGCCATTTTGATATAAGAAAAGGTCTGTCACCCTTTTCATATATCCGTTTGTCTTCTTGTAATAGAACAGCGTGGGCAGGCTGTGCAGTTTCTGTTTTCCACTTTGTCTTCGACTTGTAAACTGATCTTGTAGCCAATAACAATACATGAGGACTTGGAAACATATTCCGTAAAGTGTTTAGCCTGTTCACAAAGAACAGGTTCTGTTCACCAAGAACAGATTACTTAGAATCTGTCCAAGCTGCTCAACAGAACAGAGCAGCGTAGACAGTTTATGTCCAGCCTGTTCAGCAGATAGAACAGCTTGGACAATCTTCCTTTGTTGCAACGAATGCAACATGGTAAACAGCTTTGGCTGATATTGCAAATCACTTTTCAGGTTTCATTAAGGCATAAACAGGCTTTAAATTATACCTTCAAGTGCATCAAGCAGGTTTGATTAAAAATCTCCCCCTAAGATGTAGATCAGGTTTGACTGGGGCCTTTTTGTGCCTAACATATATATATATATATATATATATATATATATATATATATATATATATATATATATATATATATATATATATATATATATATATATATATATCTTCATATATCTTCCAATGTCATTATTTCTTCAAGTATATTCACATATGTATATAATTTATGTGTCGAGAATTGATTAGGTTGGAAGATAGTAGAAGAAATAGTGACTTTGGAGAGGAAAAATATCGACGATATTATATTTACTTAAACACAACCAACAAAATTACATATATAAATGTCAACAATAATATTATAAAAATTAAAATTAATAAAGAAGATGAACTTTAAATAAATTAGTAAAGAAAGTATATAAATTTCAATTAAAATAAAAGTTAAATTTTAATTAAAATACGAACAATAGTAAATGTAAATAAAATATTAAAACATAAGTATATTTATAAATAAAATAAGTGTGTTTATAATGAATTAAGTATATCAATAAATAATATAATTATAAAGATAAAATAAAATAAAATAAATGTTGGACTATAAATGGGTAAATAATAAAACCATATGGACTAAAAGCGTCTCCATAAAAAGGGAAAAAATATCATTCTTACAAATTTAACGGTTGTGTCGTTAAGTTTAACGGACGAGGGACTAAAAGTGCACAAAATTAGCAAAATAGGGATGAAATTTGACCTTATTAAGGTTAAGGGACTGAATCCGGGTAAACCATCAAACCACAAGGACCAAAAATGTCCTTTACTCTAATGTTAATTAAAACATGTTTATGAAATTTTGTTTAAAAAAAACTACTTTTAAGAGTGGTACTTTCTGTTGCGCTGCAATATAAGTGGTATCCACTTGAACCTAATTGGTCCAAAATCCTTCTCACCTTTTCTCATCATAAGTTTATTCTAATGAGATATATATCCTATATATATATACATACATAGTGAAGGATTCTTTTGAAAAACTTAAATATCATTAGAACCTAGGAACCATTCGTAACTTTTAGATCAATAATAACTATGGCTGAAAATTGACAAATGACATTTTATAATTATTTAGACTTTTGATAGTGGGGAATCTTGAAAAGATCTGCAAAGGGTATTTCTGTAAGAAAAAAAATCTGCTTTTTCTATTTTTCTCTCTTCCTTTTTTCCATTTCCATTTTCTCCTTTCACGGGAATTGATTTTTATAGTAAAAACTTTTTTTTATAAAAAAAATATATTTTTCTATATAGAAAATTATTTAACTGCTAAATAAATTGTTTCATAGAAAAGTTTTTCTAAATAGAAAAATTAGATACAAGAATAACAAATAAATTGCTGAACTTATTCTATATAGATTATCATGTATTATATGTAGAATATTGTGTAATCTATGCAGAAATACCCAAAAACACTGCTTTTATACATTAACTGGTGAAAGTATACAATGTAGGTTATCATGTATTCTATTTAGAGTGTCATGTATTTTATGTAGAATTACACCAAAAACAAAGTTTTAACAAATTAACTTGTGAACGTATTCTATGTACATTATCATGTATTCTATGTAGAGTATTATGAATTCTACATAGATACAACAATAACTAATTAACTAGTATAACAATAACAATATTATACATAGATACAAACTAGTTACAATCAATTCTGTACAGAATACTATTTGTTCAATATAAAGTATCATATAATATATATATATATATATATATATATATATATATATATATATATATATATATATATTAATAATATGGTTCGTGTGAGTACCTAAAAAATGCAGAGTACCGTGAGTATCTGTGAACACACGGGTTTCGGATGTGAACTTGCTCCGAAATAAAGTTTTTTTTTTTAAATTTTTTTTCATATTCATTTAGATACAAATAATATAAGGCTATTCGTAAAAAAATATATACATTCTCACTTTCTAATAGTATATGTGCGTTAATTTGTAACTCTTGTCTAATAGTATATGTGCGTTAATTTGTATTGCTCACATAATATTACCACATTTAAGAAAGGGGCAATCTTAAATGTACACCCATAAATTACTAAACGTACCCCTCCTATTGACACATCAACTTTTATTTGTTTTTTTATTACATGGGACCCAATACATTATTATTATTTCGTCTTTTATGTTTTTGAATTATTTCGTGTGTGTATACACACACACACACACACACACACACACACACACACACACACACACACACACACACACACATATATATATATATATAGACGTTTTTTGTAAAATATTTTTTTTAAAAAAATAGACATATTTGACAATATTACATAATATACTTCGGTAATAATAAACCTATGTGCATTATAACTCGAAGTTACAACATTAAGATCAATATTACAACTGAGTTGTTTATAATTAGCGAGTAACCGATCTTTGTACAATTCAACCCATCGACATTTTTTTCCACCTGTTTTATTGGAAAGCTTGTTAAACCCAGAAAGATCAGACATTGGATGACCTTCTTCAAAATAAACCTTTTATAAAATGATAAGCTGTCAGGCATCTGCATCCAACGGTTACCTGGTGCAAGACCGGAACCAAAAACATTGAGGGAGTTTTCCAGACTTGTGTAGTCACCTTCTATGATGGATTTGTAATGGTTCCCAATTGTATGTAATGATAATTCAATATCTAACAATCAATCAAGCAATTCAACAATCATGAACAACAATCAAACACATAATATCGAATGATTACTATTGAGAGAAGATTTTACATTGAGTTCTTGGAATCTTCTTCCTTGTTCTTGAATTCTTGCACAACACACAATCAACCTCTCTGATCAGAACAACCATGCAATTACAATTCAGAATATTCTCAACCAACTAAATCTATAGTACCTGAACTTCTATTTATACTAAAATATAATGATGAATTATTTACACAAAGCCCCCTGAACAATTACAGTATAACTGTTTTCATCTCTATTTATAATTGTACCCAACAATCTCCCCCTTAGAGATAAAAGCAATTTTCCAATTAAAGTTTAAATCAGGAACTTCAATCCTTTTCTCTTTTCTTTTCTTCGCTTTGATCTCTGATCTTCAAATCTCTTCTTATCTGATCATCTCCTTTCTTATGAACAAACTCTCCCCTTTGAAACACGAATAGCTTTTAATTCTCACCCTTGATCAATCATATACAGCTTATCATTTTTTCATCTTCAAATCTTCTACAGTTGTCACAATTGTATTGAATTGTCGTTGCAAATGTCTTCAAACTACTTCAGCAGATGTGTCTGAAATCTAGCTTTTCTCCCCCTCATGATGATCATAAGACATATGAACATCATGCGAAATTTTCAGAGATGTAGATGCAATGAAATTTCAGTAGCAGACATACAACAACAACTACAATGGCAATTACAATTCAGAAATATTACAAATTGTCACTCACCCCCTTAAAACGATATTCTCTCCCCCTATACCGAACAAATATCTCACTCCCTCTCCAATGAATACCATCTCCTTTACAAAACAAACAAAGCTTTTCAACTTTGTGAACAATGAAATAAATTCTTTTGTAAAATAACGAGTCCAGGTCCACATAGGAGTCCTGTTTGCAAAATGGACATAATCTATGTGACCTACATTCAGCGCTAGCGTGATGTTAACACTGGTAGGATTTTCAAATAGTCATCATGAAATCCTTTATCATGAAAGAATCACTCTTATTTATTCCGGCTTAGTCACTTTGGACTAGCAGTTTATAGTCATGCAGACTGTTAGACTCGATGTGTCTTAAACGTGTAATCAACTCTAGACACAATGTGCATCAAATAAAGTCGGAGACTGGAGCAATATCTTGTTTCAATATCAATAATATCCAAATGATATATCGATAGAAATGTGCTAAATCTCCTTGATTATTGAAACAAAAATCTTTTGTTAGATAAGTGAGTAGTTGGTGGGGTTAAGTGCATGCGTCACTAGGTCCATGACGTCTTTTTCAATATCAAGTCGCCTAGGGCTTGATAGATTATGAGGTTTATCCAGCAGAGGCAGTGTAGCTAGGATTATCTTTTCTTCAAATCCTTTCTCAACTCTCAACATTTTTCAACTAAGCTCCCTCCGGCTCACTTTTGAGAAATAAATTCAGTCAGCTTTATAGCGAAAGTCTGAAATGTAGTTTCTTAATAATTAAACAACAATATCAAATGATCAAGAACAATAAACGGAGTTAAAATTGACCGAATGATTGTATTGATTGAACTGATGATTACACAATGATGATTGAGAATCTTCGTGTACAGTTGCTCTATTGTGAATTCAATTCGTGCAAAATATAACTGTCAGATCTATTCTATTTTGAAAGTCAAAGCACTATTATATACATTTCTACAACTATCAACTAATTACAAAATAGAACCTATACTTTGTACTCCATCAACAAAAATACATTCCAACAATCTCCCTCTTTGATGGAATATGCAAAGTCTTCAGGTAGATAATCCAAGCTTCTGTTCCAATCTTCTGATGCTCTTTCAGTCTGAGAGCCTCCATTCAATCTTTGATATGAACTCCACCATCAGTCTTCTATCATTAACAGATAAAGCTCCTCTCTTAGTTTTTCTCTTTCTATCAGAAGCCAGCTTTCCCTTCAAACCATTCAACACTTTATGTAATGTGCCATCTAGAAAACTTGTTGAGTTCAACACTCCTCATAGCTCTTAACTTTTTGTTTCTGTCTTTGTACATCACCGCAAGATGCTTCACCATGATGACTTGAAACTCTTTTAATTCTCCTGCAAACTTGATATCTATATTTGGAGCTGTGATGTTAATCTTTCTCATTCCTCGTCCGACACCAATATGTAGATCTTGCACAGACATCAATACCAGCTTGGTATGCATGAAGTGGAAAATTGTCTTTAATGCAAATCTGCAGTGCTCATTTCTCTTGTTTCGGCACAACTCATCAAATAAATCTTCAATATCGACCAGGTGCATATTAAACATATCAGCTTCAGTGAACGTGTAGATATTTCCATCAGCCCTAGTGACACTGAATGTAGGATAGAAGATCTGAACGAATCTGTCTTTTTCAATTTTGACTAAATCAACTATCCTGAACTCACTCTTCACTTTATCAACTACTTGTGTCTTGTTTCTCAGAAAACTTGCATAATTGACAAGATTTGGCATGTTTGGCTCCAGTACCCTAAACAACTTAAGAAACGAACAAGGAGCTTGTTTCTTACAAAAAATCTTTTTCTCCAAAATGTCTTCAAGATATGGCAATTTGTTCCTTTTCTTGATGAACTCAGCTGATCGTTTCGCAGATAGCTCAAGCTTTTTAACTTTATTTTTACTTATCTCATCCTTATTTAACAATGTGAGCATATCTCTTATTTCTCTCTGTACCACCTGTTGAGCTTTCCATAACCTCTACTTCATTCAACTCTACTCTTTCTGGAACAACCACATTCTCTACCGGAAACTCTTCAACTTCCTCTTTCACTTGATTTACAACCTCAGGCTTTTCAACCGTCGGTGTCGGTATAGACTCTTTCAAAATTTCTTGAACTAACTCCTCTTCTTCTTCAATCCTTTCACCCTGAAAATCAATATCAGTCAAAGTGATCACATCATCATCCTCTGATAATTCAACATACACCTCTCTCTCTCTCTCTCTCTCTCTCTCTCTCTCTCCTTCAGGTTCTACTCCTTGAATCATCAACGTCTGCTCCTTAACTGCTTGATCATCATCATCCGAATCATTATATTCCTCAAAGTTGTAAATATCTGACTGAATGTTCAAAGGAACTGGAACATCTTCATGAAGAATCAATCCCAGCTCACTCTGTACATCAGCAGGTTCTTTTGAGCTTCCTGCTTCTTTTTCTCTCTCCTCTGCTTCCTTCTCCGGGTATGTAATCATTAAAACTCCAAGTGTAGGCTCAGCAAGCTTCCTCCTCTTCTCCCCCTCATGAGGAGCATCATGGAGTCTTCATCATGCTCATCATGTTTACGTTTTGATGATGAAGCTTGCGCCTTACACGTCTCCTCTACTGCCGCTACCCTTTCAGACAAGTTGCCTAATGCAGTATTCACTGTACTCTCTAAACTGATCATTCTTTCCCTCATTTCGTCAAATTGTTCAAAAACAAAATCTTTCAGTTCTTCCCTGTTGGTACACCCTGTGTGACGATAGCAGTCTAAGTGATCGAACATTTTGGTTTAAGTAATATTCAAAGTATTGAGTTTTAACGAGTGGTTGATATATATGTTTATATATGTTTGATAGTTATTGATTGTATGTTTGTACTTGATGTAACGTATTACAAGAAGTTCAAACATAAAGATCAAAGATAAAATCAAACATAAGTTAAAAACATAAGTTTCAATACTAAGTTAATTATGTGAAAAGGTAAATTCGAAATCTCTAAGGACTAGGATTCGAATCTAGGTTAGATTCGAATGAGTCACTTAGGCAGATTCGAATGTGCTCACTTAGGCAGATTCGAGAGTGTCAGTGGGGACAAACTCGAATGGGCCTTGGGCCTGATTTGAGTTTGGCCCATGGCAGACTCGAATTAGCCTCTATAATTAGGGATAAACTCGAATAATTATTAGACTTTTTGCAGAATTCGAGAGAGATTAAGCAAAGGGCGATTTCGAGTTTATCATCAGTGTTAGTGTTGTTTCGGAGAGAATCTTCTAGTAGGTGCGTTCTTGTGTAGTTCGTACAGCTCGTTGATAGTCTCCGTGTTCCTAGTGAGAGTTGTTACCGTCTACCCGTTAACGAGGATTCCGCACTCGTTGACGGTTCCGCGTCTAGATAGATCTGTGTTAGGTAGACCTTATAAGTGGTATCAGAGCCTACGGGGTGTTCTTGGTGTTCTTCGTGTTCATCTAGATATATCCTAGGTTTCTAGACCTTTTGGACGGTTATTCTCTCATTTTCGTGTTTTTCGAGCTTAGCAAATTGTTATCCGGGAAATACTTTGTGTTTTTCACGTTTTTGATCGAAATCAATATTTTTCGTTGTAAAAATATTGATTTAATCTGCAAAACGTAAAGAAATCGAAGTGTTAGCCGTTTTTCGAGTTTGCGGCGCTCGAATCTATTAGGAGTAATTAGGGTTTTACTTAGTCTCGAGTCTAACCAAATCCGCTCCTTTCGAGTTTGATACAGAGTGTTTCGAATCTAATTCGAGTTTGTGCTAAAGTCGATTAGGGTCTCGAGTTTGCTGTCATTCGAGTCTGCTTCGAGTTTAGTCTATAGTCGAATAGGGTGATTCGAGTTTACTGAGTGTTCGAGTTTGCCTAGACCTTCGAGTTTGGAGACTTTCGAATCTGTCATCAATTTCGAACCTAATTGAATTACAAAACTTAATCGAATTTAATCCCAAATAAATTTAAACTAAATTATATTCGAATCTACCTAGATTCGAAAGAATTAATTTAAATTAGTTTCGAATTAAATTTATTAAGTTCAATTCAATTACTTTTGAAACAATGTCAAATCTTCAAAAGTTTCTGGAAATGGATCATGAGGTCGGTAAGGCAAACACTCCGCCTAAGCTGATGAAACTCGAGGATTATTATTGGTGGAAAGATCGGTTTGCCGATTTTGTGCGTTTCAATGACATGCGCATGTGGGTATGTATTGACGAAGGATACATTCCACCTATTTCTGAAGTTGAAGGCCGTCAGAGAGTCTTATCATATCAGATGATGAAGGAGGATGATAAGAAACTGTATGAAGCCGAGAACAGAGCTTTCTCGATTATTCGAATGGCTTTGCCTCAAGATATTCTACACACATTCCGGACTCAAAAAAGTTCTAAGGAACTTTGGGAGTCACTGGAAAAAAGGTGTGAGGGTAATCCGAGGGTACGAAGGAAGCGCATGGAGTTATTGAAACAACAGTTTGCTATTTTCAAGGCGTTGAAGGATGAACAGCTGGATGACACCATCACCCGCTTTTATCATCTGTTGACGGAGCTTGAAAGTCATGGGATTGAGTATAATGACACCGAAAACAACAATAAGCTTCTGATGCCTTACCAGCCAAGTGGGCGATGTATGTGGTAATGATTAAGCTTAATGAAGACAAGTATTATACCCAATCATTGGAGGATATCGTGGGAATGTTGCGGGCATATCATTTCGAGCTACTGAAGGCCGAAACGGATTACGAACAAGTCCAAAATCCAGCCATGTATTTTGGAAAATCAACAAAACCTTCAGCCGCAGCTGATCTGAAGACTGATACAGCGTTTTTCACCGGAGAAACGTCGTCACCAGCGGAGACTGATGACACACTGAACAGAGCGTTCTTATGGTTGGGACGATCGGAAGAACATCAACCTCAAGCAACACAAACATCAACATCTCAGGGCTACTCAAAGATGCCCATGAGCGCTAAATCGGCCGAAGAGCATTTGAACTTGCTTGCGTCATTTGTGGCCGCGTATGGAAACTGCGTTCATGGGAAGATAAACGATCCTGCTCTCTGGGATGAAGATTATGATCAGGTTGACCCTGACGATCTTGAGGAAATGGATCTCAAATGGCAACTGGCCATGGAACCCAACGGGTTAAAAGATTCATCAAACGGACTGGGAGGAATCTGGCGATGAATAATAAGGGGATTGGCTTTGATAAGTCCAAAGTCAAATGCTACAATTGTCAAGGTCTGGGACACTTCGCCAGAGAATGTCAGAGACCAAAGGTAGATTCTTACCAAGGGCAGCAACAGCATCATGGACAGTTTCAAAATCAGTCTCAACAGAGATATCTTCCAAGTTCATCTGCCGGTCAAGCCAATCTAGCTGGTCTATTATCAAACGTCACTTAAGACAGACAGTTGGATGGTACCTACGACTGGAGCTCACATCCGGAATCAAATGCTAGAGCCTTCATGGCTGAAGTCACGGAGAATGGATGTGAAGGGGAAGAGCAGACCACAAGGGACAGCAGTCCGATGTGGGTGGAGAAGACGAATGATCAGACGCTTCTGGAGTTTGCCGCTCAAATGGCCAACGTGGAATCCGATAACACAAAGGTTAGTCTGAACTACTCTCTTTTTCAGGAATTATGTATGTTATGTGTTACTTCTAACGATAGGTTGAATCTAGTCTAAGAATCACATAAGAACATAACTGCTCAAAATGAGTCTTTAAAATCTGATAATGCTAGCCTAAATGACATTAAGCAAGATCTTAAGGATAAACTTAAAGCTGATGCACAAGATGTCATAGTTCTAAAAGACAAGCTGAGTGAGCAGTGCGTTAGATTAGAACTGATGTATGAGCATGTCGAGGCTTTGACCAAAGATCTAAAGACTAAAGAAGTAGAGCTAGCCGAAACTAAGGTGAAGGTAGCAGAGGCCAATAGTAAGCTAGAAAAGTTTAGGAATTCAAGTCTGAACCTAGGGAAAGTTTTAGATGCTCAACGCCAATCTAAAAAGCCTGTAGGTCTAGGATTTCATGAGATTCCTCCTCCTTTTAATGCAAACTACGTGCCTCAACCTCAGGAGAAAACTGACAAATCAGTAGACTTAGAGGACATACCTGCACCTATATCTGAGCCTGTAAAAGAAAATACACCTAAGGTGACTGATACAACCGTCAAGGTTAAGAAAGTCAAATTTGTGTCTTCCTCCAGTGAAACACCTGCAGGAAAACATAAAATTGATTTTAATGATCAGGACGATGAACCAGTCACAATAGATGCTCAGCCTGACCAAGACACTAGTGAGACACCTAAGTCTAAGGGCACACACAAGAAGTCCATTGACAAGATGTCCTGCTTTAGATGTCATGAAAAGGGGCATGTTGCTTCTAACTGTCCGCTTAGGAAAACTGATGTTACACCTAAGACAGGGAAGCCAACACCAGTTAAGCCCTCAACAAGTGTGGCGAGCACTAGTAGTTCTCAGAGTACCGAGAAAACTGTGCAGGCTACACCAAAACAAGTTGTGAAACAACTACCGGTAAAGGTTGGACCAAAGGAAGTGGTTAGGACTAATTCACCCAATCGAGTCTTAAATCAATCTAGGTCTGGACCTCAACAACAATATAGGAGCACAACACCTAGCAGAGCATACACTCCGGTTAGGTCACACACTCCTATTAGGCATCACACACCGGTAAGAGCTCAGGGATCACAATCTGAAATGCAATATAATCGGAATTATTCAAGAGCTCCACAACAAATGCCTACTCAAAGGCAGAGAGTGAATTTACATCACTCGGCACCACAACAAACTCCTGTTCAACGACCCAAGTCACCTAAAAGGCGAGATGGGTATTTGAAAGAGTTTAAGTATGTGGACGAGAATGGTATAACCAAGTCAGTTATGGCTTGGGTTCCCCGTGATAACTAACCTATTTTCTTTCATGTGCAGGAGATTACCACAGGTCTAAACAACAAATGGTTCGTCGACAGTGGATGCTCCAGGCACATGACAGGAGAAAGAAGTCTCCTTACAGACTTCAAGGGTGAGAATCGGGGATTTGTATCATTCGCGGGAAACAAAGGAGGAAACATCACGGGTACCGGAGTGGTCACTAATGGGACAATCAAGTTGGATCAAGTTTATCATGTTGATAAACTGGTTCACAATCTCATTAGTGTATCTCAAATCTGTGACAAGAAGAATTCAATGCTGTTCACTGACACTGAGGCGTTAGTGCTAAAACCGGGTTTCAAAATTCCTGAATAGTGGATATTGATGCGGGCACCAAGGAAGAATGACTTGTACATGCTTGATATGAACAAGCCGGAGACTTCGATGGGGCCAATCTGTTTGTTATCCAAAGCTTCGGAGACGGAATCAGTGTTGTGGCACAGACGCATGGCACATTTGCACCTAAGGAAAATGAATTATATAACGAAAAATGGGTTGGTGCAAGGTGTGCCTATGAAGAGCTTTCAGTTCGAGGACAAGTGTCTACCATGCAAGAAGGGCAAACAACATAAGAAGGCACACAAGTCCAAGACTCAGAGCTCCATAACCTCTACATTCGATTTGTTGCATATGGATCTCTTCGGACCAATCAACAAAAGGAGTATAGGATGTAGTTGGTATTGTTTGGTTATCACTGACGATTACTCACGGTTTTCTTGGGTTTTCTTTTTAGATACAAAGGACGAGACGGCTTTCAAGCTCATCGGGTTCTTAGACCAAGTGGAGAATTCCTATGGAACACGAGTTAAAAGGCTTCGTAGTGATAATGGAACAGAATTTAAAAACACTGTAATTGGTGTATATTGCCTCTCTAAGGGCATAGTGCATCCATTTAGTGCACCATATGAGCCTCAACAAAATGGGGTGGCCGAACGTAAAAATAGGACATTGATTGAGGCTGCAAGGACTATGCTTTCGGATTCAAAGCTTCCTACCATGTTTTGGGGGGAGGCAGTGAATACCGTGTGCAATATTTTAAACCGAGTCATTACAGTCAAATCTTTGAACAAAACCTGTTATGAAATTTTGAATAAACGGCCACCTAATTTAACTGGCTTCGAACCGTTTGGAGTACCATGTACTTCACTGCGAACAAAACATCAACCTAAGTTTGGTGAAAAGGCTGACGAAGGATACTTCCTAGGTTATGTGCCGAACTCACCAAACAAACGGGTTTTTAATAAAACAAATGGTACAGTGGAAATTGTGTATAACATTGAAGTCACAAGTTATACACATCAACCCCAAACAGGTCCGGAATGGATATTTGACTATGATAAATTATTTGAGTCATTTAACATTTATTTGGATGAAAATGCAGGTACAATCGAAAAGGACATGGCGACGTTGCATCTGAATGACGAAGGTCATACCTTACCGAGGACTACATTTCAATCCGCATCTGAGCCTACTTCGACTGTAGATGGATCTCTAGAAGTTACTGATCCAGAGGCACCTTCAACTGAGAATCAGACTCAGGCAACAAATTCCAACTCTGAGGAAAATGTCCACGAGGAGGAAAATGTAGAATCTGAGGCTGTTCCCCCGTTAGGTGAAATAGGATCTAACTTATGAGATAATCTGAGAGTTGACGAGATAGAGACCTCTAGGATCAACAAGAACCATCCTATAGAAAGCATCATAGGAAATCCTAGTGAGGGTGTGAGGACTAGGAGTAGTTTAAATAACAACACTGTGTTGTTGTCGATGATAAATGACTCCGAGGCATATCATACTTGTCTCTATTCTTGTTTCATCTCGCAAGTAGAGCCTAAAAATGTGCAAATGGCACTAAAGGATAACTCCTGGGTTGAAGCGATGCAGGAAGAACTCTCTCAGTTTAGGAAACTAGAAGTATGGGAGTTAGTTCCATTACCTCGAGGGGAAGTTGCCATAGGAACCAAATGGGTTTTTAAGTGCAAAAGAGACGATCGGGCTATAGTCACTCGCAACAAGGCTAGGTTAGTTGTAAAGGGTTTCAACCAAGAGGAGGGAATCGATTACAATGAGGTGTTTGCGCCAGTAGCAATACTGGAAGCCATTAGGTTGTTTCTGGCTTTTGCTTCCTTCAAGGGCTTTAAGGTATATCAATTAGATGTTAAGAGTGCTTTCCTCTATGGGAAAGTGAAGGAGCTGGTGTATGTAGAACAGCCGCCCGGATTTACAGATCCAAAATATCCTGATAGAGTATATCGTTTAGATAAGGCTCTATATGGATTGCATCAAGCACCAAGGGCGTGGTACGAGACTTTATCCAACCACTTATTAGAGAACGGGTTTGAAAGGAGTAGGATAGATAGTACGCTATTCGTTAAGAGAAAGGGAGAACACTTCATCTTGGTACAAGTGTACGTAGATGATATCATTTTTGGATCATCAGACGAACAAATGTGCAAAGATTTCGAGAAGGTGATGAAGTCGAAATTCGAGATGAGTGCAATGGGAGAGTTAAATTTCTTTTTCGGGTTACAAGTTGACCAGAAGAAGGATGGTATGTTTATCCATCAGACGAAGTATGTCTATGACATATTGTAACGCTTCAGGATGGAAGGAACGAAACTGACTGCCCATTTCAGCACGCCGATTCAAGTGAATCACAATCTCGGACCGGGTACTGAAAGTGATACCGATGTGGATCCGACGTTATATCGGGCCATGATTGGATCACTTATGTATTTAACTGCTTCAAGACCTGACATCATGTTTGTTATGTGTATTTGTGCTAGGTTTCAAGCTAATCCGAAGGAGATGCACATGAAAGCTGTGAAGCGGATTCTACGATACCTCAAGTCGAAACCGAAGCTGGGACTTTGGTATCACGCGGAGGGAGATCTAGAGTTGGAGGCGTTCACGGATTCTGATTACGGAGGATGCAGCTTGACGCGCAAATCAACAACTGGAGGTTGTCAATTCCTAGGAGGGAGACAGGTATCCTGGCAATGCAAGAAACAGACGTCGGTAGCCGTGTCAACGTGCGAGGCCGAGTATGTTGCTGCTGGTAGTTGCTGCTCACAGGTTCTGTGGATACAACAACAATTGCGGGATTACGGTTTGGCTTACACTCAAACTCCCATTAGGATAGATAACCAATCTACAATTGCTATAACAAATAATCCAGTTAAACACAGTAAAACAAAGCACATAGACATAAGGCATCATTTTATACGTGATTGTGCTGAAAAGAACTTAATCAAGTTGGTAAAAGTGGCAACGGACGATAATAATGCTGATTTATTTACCAAAGCCTTTGATAAGTCACGGTTTGAATATTTGATTCAACTAAATGGAATGCGCAACCCAGAGTAAATTGACCTTAGTAGAATTTTTATTTCCGTTTATAGTTGTAGTCTTTCTTTCTTTTTATAGTAATTTTGCTAAATTAGAATAGTTTCTATTTTTAGTAAGTTAGTAGGTTATATTTTTTATTGCTATAGGAGCACCACACCTAGCAGGTCACATACTCCAGTTAGGTCACATACTCCAGTTAGACAGTATGCACCGGTAAGAGCTCAGGGATCACAGTCAGAAATGGCATATAATAGGAATTATTCCAGAGCTCCACAACAAATGCCTACACCAAGGCAAAGAGTGAACTTAAATCACTCGGCACCACAACAGAATTCAGTTCAAAGGCCCAAGTCACCAGAAAGGCGAGATGGGTACTTGAAAGAGTTCACGTATGTGGACGAGAATGGTATTACCAAGTCAGTCATGGCTTGGGTTCCCCGTGATAACTAACCTCTTTTCTTTCGTGTGCAGGAGATAACTACAGGTCCAAACAACAAGTGGTTCGTCGACAGTGGTTGCTCCAGGCACATGACGGGGGAAATAAGTCTACTCACAGACTTCAAGGGAGGTAATAGGGGATTCGTATCATTCGCGGGTAACAAGGGTGGAAATATCACAGGTACCGGAGTGGTCACTAATGGGACAATCAAGTTGGACCAAGTTTATCACGTTGATAAACTGGTTCACAATCTCATTAGTGTATCTCAAATCTGTGATAAGAAGAACTCGGTGTTATTTACTGACACTGAGGCGTTAGTGCTAAAGCCTGGATTCAAAATTCCTGAAGAATGGGTACTGATGCGGGCGCCAAGGAAGAACGACTTGTACATGCTGGATATGAACAAGCCGGAGAGTTCGATGGGGCCAATCTGTCTATTATCCAAAGCTTCGGAGACGGAATCCGTACTGTGGCACAGGCGCATGGCTCACCTGCACCTAAGAAGATGAATTACATAACGAAGAATGGACTGGTGCAGGGTGTGCCCATGAAAAGTTTTCAATTTGAAGACAAGTGTCTACCGTGCATGAAGGGAAAACAACATAAAAAGACACACAAGTCCAAGAAGCAGAATTCAATCGCCTCAACATTCGATCTGTTGCATATGGACCTTTTCGGCCCTATCAACAAAAGGAGTATAGGAGGTAGTTGGTTTTGCTTAGTTATCACTGACGATTACTCACGTTTTTCTTGGGTTTTCTTTTTAGGTACAAAGGACGAGACGACTTCTAAGCTCATCGGGTTCTTAGACCAAGTGGAGAACTCATACGGAAAAAGGGTTAAATATATTCGTAGTGATAATGGGACTGAATTTAAAAACACTGTAATTGGTGTATATTGCCTATCAAAGGGCATAGTGCATCAATTCAGTGCACCATATGAACCTCAACAGAATGGGGTGGCCGAACGTAAAAATAGAACTTTGATTGAAGCTGCAAGGACTATGCTTTCGGATTTAAAGCTTCCTACCATGTTTTGGGGGGAGGCAGTGAATACCGCGTGCCATATTTTAAACCGAGTCCTTACAGTCAAATCATTGAACAAAACATGCTATGAAATTTTGAATAAACGGCCACCTAACTTAACTGGATTCGAACCGTTTGGAGTACCATGCACTATTTTAAGAACAAAACATCAACCGAATTTTGGTGAAAAGGCTGACGAAGGATACTTCATAGGTTATGTGTCGAACTCACCAAACAAACGGGTGTTTAACAAAACAAATGGTACTGTGGAGATTGTGTATAACATTGAAGTTACAAGTTATACACATGAACCCCAAACTGGTCCGGAATGGATATTTGACTATGATAAGTTATTTGAGTCATTTAACATTCCTTTGGATGATGATGCAGGTACAATCGAAAAGGACATGGCGACGTTGCATCTAAACAACGATGGCCAAATCTTTCCGTGGACCAGGTTCGATTACAATGAGGTGTTTGCACCAGTAGCAAGGCTGGAAGCCATTAGGTTGTTTCTAGCGTTTGCCTCCTTCAAGGGCTTTAAGGTATATCAATTAGATGTTAAGAGTGCTTTCCTATATGGGAAAGGGAAGGAGTTGGTGTATGTAGAACAACCGCCCGGATTTACAGATCCAAAATATCCTGATAGAGTATATCGCTTAGATAAGGCTCTATATGGATTGCATCAAGCACCAAGGGCGTGGTATGAGACTCTATCCAACCATTTATTAGAGAACGGGTTTGAAAGTGGTAGGATAGATAGTACTCTGTTTGTTAAGAGGAAGGGAGAACATTTCATCTTGGTACAAGTGTACGTCGATGATATCATTTTTGGATCATCAGACGAACAGATGTGCAAAGATTTCGAGAAGGTGATGAAGTCGAAATTCGAGATGAGTGCAATGGGAGAGTTAACTTTCTTTTTAGGGTTACAAGTTGACCAGAAGAAGGAAGGGATGTTTATCCATCAGACGAAGTATGTCTATGACATATTGGAACGTTTCGGGATGGAAGGAACAAAATTGACTGCTCATTTCAGCACGCCGATTCAAGTGAATCACAATCTCGGACCGGGTACTGAAAGTGATACCGATGTGGATCCGACGTTATATCGGGCCATGATTGGGTCACTTATGTATTTAACTGCTTCAAGACCTGATATTATGTTTGCTGTGTGTATTTGTGCTAGGTTTCAAGCGAATCCGAAGGAGATGCATATGAAAGCTGTGAAGCGGATTCTACGATACCTCAAGTCGAAACCGAAGCTGGGACTTTGGTATCACGCGGAGGGAGATCTAGAGTTGGAGGCGTTCACAGATTCGGACTACGGAGGATGCAGCTTGACGCGCAAATCAACGACTGGAGGTTGTCAGTTCCTAGGAGGGAGATTGGTGTCCTGGCAATGCAAGAAATAAACATCGGTAGCCGTGTCAACGTGCGAGGCCGAGTATGTTGCTGCTGGTAGTTGCTGCTCACAGGTTCTGTGGATACAACAACAATTACGGGATTACGGTTTGGCTTACACTCAAACTCCAATTAGGATAGACAATCAATCTACTATTGCTATAACTAATAATCCAGTTAAACACAACAAAACAAAGCACATAGACATAAGGCATCATTTTATTCGTGATTGTGCTGAAAAGAACTTAATCAAACTGGTAAAAGTGGCAACAGAAGATTATAATGCAGATTTATTTACCAAAGCGTTTGATAAGTCACGGTTTGAGTATTTAATTCAACTGAATGGAATGCGCAACCCAGAGTAAATTGACCTTAGTAGTAGTAGTTTATTTTCTTTTAGAGTCATAGTATTTCTTTATTTACAGTAGTCTGCTAATTTAGGTAAGTTTCTATTTTTAGTAAGTTCTATTTTTAGTAAGTTTCTATTTTTAGTAAGTTAGTAGGTTAGCTTATTTTACTGCTTTTTCTTATGAAAAACAAAAAAAAAGTGAGAGAGAGAAAATTACAAATATACAAAAAAAAAGAGAATATCAGAAAAAAGAGTTAAGTCTTAGATGCATAGGTTCAAAGTGACGAAAATTAGCACAGTCGTTACAAACTCTAAGTGTTTAGGCTTTCACATAATGCACCTAAAAATCTAAGTGTTATACTTTATTTTAGTTTGATGTGTTGGTAGGCATAATACATATAGGGAGTCCCAAGGCTAATAAAATAATCAAGAAAAAGTCAAACGTGTCCCTAACTTAGATGTATGACCAATCGGTCTTAATTTTTATGTACAAGACATACAAATTTTGAGTCTAAATGAGGTATGCAAACTTTCTGGGGATGTATAGCAACATCAAATACATCTTAAAATGGAAAGAATAGAAAAATCATACAAAATTGAGAGTCAATAACATGTAACTCTGTTGTACGTAAGTACAGACCTGTTGCCTCTGTTTTGATTCGGGTTAGCAAGATAAGTCGCTTTGTTGTACGTCGGTACAGACCTGTCACCGCTGTCTTGCTAGCTTTAAAATAAACCTTAAGTCAAACTAAGATACTTTGTTGTATGAAAATACAGACCTGTGTCCGATGTTTGTCTTTTAAAGAAAGTTTGCACATACCAACAAGTTAGAATCATTGTCTGTATGCCTTGATCATAAAAGTATGTCTATGTCTGAGTCACGAAAGATAATTTCATGATAAATAAAAATGCCAAGGGATATTCCGAAATGTAGCATGTTTAAAGGGGTAAATACCAACAATCGGCTAAAAGAGTATTTCACAACAAACAATCAAAGGAATAAAAAATTCCTAAGTGTGAAAGTTTAAGTACTGAAAGTACGTATCTGACACTGCTATCTGATTGAACCTTTCTTTGACTATACTCATCAAAAATAATTTGTTAAGTGTTTAGCATAGGTTGCAAATTTTAATAAGTGTAGTTTAAGTCTAAGTTAAATTTTTGGTCAAAATTTTAAAATTTTATTTTTTACTTTTATTTTTATTTTTATTTTTATTTTTATTTTTACTTAGGAAAAAGGTCAAAAATTACTGAGGGTGCATTCATAGTTGAATAAAATAAACATTGCGTGAAAATCTTGTGTTTAGGGTAAAAGATTTGGCATAGTTTATTCCGTTACACCTTAAGATTGAAAAAGTTGAAAAAGTTGAATTTATTTCAAAATTTTCGAAATTTTCAAAGTTTCAGGAGGTTATTCGAGTTTAGGTTAAACTCGAATTGGGGTAACCTCGAATCAGTCAGTAGATTCGAAAGTGGCCATAGACTCGAAGGTAGGTGGTATAAATAGGTTAACAGTAATGTCATTAAGTCATCTGTTTTCGAATCTATACTCTCGAATCTATCAGGCGATTTCGAATCTATCTGCTCGAGTTTACCGTTTTCCAGAAAAACAACTATTTGTCGAGTTTCTTGCTTGTGTGTTCGATTCTACCTCTTGATCTAGGTATAAAGAACTGGTTTCTACAAGATTTAAGTAGTCTTATTCACCATTTAAGCCAAAATCACCGATTTTTGAAGGTTTATGGGTCGAAATCTTGTTTTTTCAAAATTACAAAGTTTAAACCGGTAAAGAGTCAAATTAAAAGCAAATATCTTTAGTTAGTACCTAGTAGGGCTAATGAATGTGATTTTCTGAGTCCAAAATGGTTATAATCATGGATTTTGGTGAGTAGTTGGGCCGACTGATTCGAATTTGTTCCTGACCAGTCTCGAGTTTGTCAGCAAACTCGAGAAGGTCATTACATTCGAATATGTCATCAAACTCGAAATAGAGTATCTTCGAATCTGTTTGTTCGAATCTGTCAATTTATTTGAATTATTCAATTTAAATTTAATTAAACTTGTAGTAATTCATATGTGTTGGATTTTGTACTTACACAAGTTCAAAATAAAACAAATTTGAATTTAAACAAGTTTATTCATTTTTAATAATTCTAAAATTTTATCTATTGTGCAGACATGGCAGATAGAGTGTTCGTGCCTAAGCATAATATGGTCATTCCCCCCGACCATAATATCCCTGAAGCGCAGGGTTTCCGTCAAATGGTGGATTTCCTAGTGGAGTCTAGGATTTCGTTCGCATTATCCCATAACATTCAGATCATTATTCCATATGTAAGGCAGTATTACGAGCATTTGCAAGTTGATTGTACCGTCACCCCAACAGTTCTTAGAACAAGAATTACAGGACAGCCGTTGGTATTTTCTGCCGATATGCTGCATCAGGTTCTGCAGCTGGGAACTCAGGAAGAAGAAAATGGGCCTATTGACTTTCCTTTAAGTATTAGGCAGGCTGCGTTTCTGAGGATGGGATATAGTTTAGATGTTACGAAGACATCTTACATGAAGAGTGGGCTTATTGGGCAGTGGAGATTTTTGGCGCACGTATTCATGGTGTGCTTCGCGGCCAAGAAAGCAGGATTTGATTATATCGTATCAAAGATCCAATCTGGGATAATTGCATTGGTTTATAATCAGAAATTCAGCTTTTCCGAGATGTTCTTCTCGGAGTTCGTTCATCAAATAACGGCTCCAGAGCAGCAAAGATTTCTTCTATATCCTCGTTTTATAATGATGCTCATCCGGCACTTTTTGCCAAATTTGCCGCAGCTAAATGAGATTCAAAGTGTAGCGGTCATTGATAAAATGATTTTTGCTGACTGCTCTGCACACAGAGGAAGGCTAGCAGTCCCGGTCGAGCGACCTTTGTTTGGGGCAGTTATAGACAGGAACTTTGTGGCACCAGATAATGCCAACTGGGCAGGTGAAGTAGAAGTTCAGCTTCGACAGCCACAACAACAACAACAACAACCGCGCGCTCAGCAACAAAGGAGACGCCAAAGACCATCTGCGAGTCAAATTCAGGCAAGTAGGCCTTCTACTAGTCAATCCCAAGACGCACAAGAGGCAGGGCCATCAAATGTACCAGTTGAATCTGATCAATTATGTCAAACACTGCATGAGATTTGGGAAGCTGGTCCTAATGCAAATGAAGAGATAACTGTTGAGCTTATTGATCAATTGTTAGAGCCTCCGGAAGGAGAAGATGATGTCCTTAGGGAAGTAGATGAATATCAACCTGATCAAACCGGTAATGACATGTCATCATCAGCTACTGAGTCTGAAGATATGGAGGAGATAGAGGTTGAAGTTCCAGAGTCCGTCACAGCAGAACCAACAGTTCAGATAGGAACTTATGGGTCGAGATTGGTTGTTAATGAGGAAGAAAGAAGGAGGACAAGAGCTACAGTGGAGTCGGAGGACTCAGATTATGAAGATGAGGAAGAAGTAGTACCTTTGGTGCATCGACAAAGGGCAAAACGCCATCGTTTTATGCAGGGGGCTCCCTCAGCTTCAGCCGCACAGCCTGAAGTATCTCAACCTCCACCTACTCAAACTACCATTCCATCATCACCACCACATGTTGAACCATACATCCCATCACCCATCATTCCGACCCCAATACAATCCATTCCATCCACCTCATCCACCTACGCGGACAATCAAAGGTTTTTGCAGCTAAAAGATAGAGTTGATTTCCAGCAGATTCAAATCTTTGGCCTAACAACGGCTCTCGCTGAAGTACAAAAGCATAATGCAAATCTGGATGTTGAGAATGCCGAGCTGAGGAAGACTGTTGATAAGGTTCAGGAAGATAACTTAGAGCTCAAAACTTTTGTCTCTGATCAAGCAACCGAAATAAGATCGATGCGCTCCCTGATTGAGCAATTAATGAAAAATAAAAAGGCTCAGGGGGAGACATCCTGCCGTGATCAAGTAGAAGTGCACAGGGAGGATGATGATGATAATGAAGATGACAATGGCAATGATCCCAGCACGCAAAGACAGAATGAGCCAGTAGATTTTTCTGCTGATCAGGCTGCTGAGACTCAGGGGGAGCCGAGTCAATCAGGAGCTAAAGAAGGTGAGGCTAGTTCATCAAAGGTCTCAGAAAGTGAAGTGCGTGAGATAATTGACGCATTGATGAATATTGATGAAGAGCCATTAGATTTGGAATTTGATTTTGAGGATGATGTAGAGGAGCTGGAAGAAGGAGAGTTCGTTCCAGAGGATATTACTGACTGGAAATCTGATGATGAGGTTGTGATAGATGAAGACGACAATGTTAATGAAGTAATTATTCAATCACAGCCTGTCACAGAATTATATGAGCATACTGATCAACATGTGATAGATATTGATGACATCAAAGTGGCTTCGGTAGATGATTCAGAAATGGCAGAGGCTGAAAGAGAGCCGAGCAGAGCTGAATTGCTAAATCTTTGATTCCGCAAGGAAGAGAAGAAGACTGAGCCAAAAATAAAGAAGACGATGAGGATTCCAAGAGCAGAAAACTTCTCTGGAGGTACTATTAGCTGGTTCTTCGACAGGGAACTGCAACTTTTTATTCTAAAGAGAAGAGATGGTCTCCAATACCTGAGGCGCAAGCTTAAAGTATTCAATACATTGCCAAAGGTAGAGGTGAAGGAGCTAGCATGGAAAGAGTTGATCAATATCGAAAATGATCCCTATGCTGAAGTGATCGCCAAGATAATCAGACGAGAAGGGAGATCCGGAAGGTTTGAGAGACTCCAACCGAGGTCTGGAAAAGAAGTAGAGGATACTTCAAGAATACATCCTCATACAGGACGACCATGGGCGAAAATAGTCTACAAACCGGTCAAATGCTTAAGAAGGGTGCCAATGAAGAATATGCCTCAAGATATTTTGAGCAACATGAAGTGGTGGTACCTGGATAATGAAACTGCTGAAGCTATCATGGAGGATCAAGACGACAAAGTCATTTTGAGAGTGTATGATCCACTGCATCTGAAGAATCTGTCAAAGGACGATCTGAAGAAGCTTCATGGTCAACATATCTTCTTTCATGAAGGATGGAGATCTGAAGCCAGAAAGTTCCAAAAAGTTGTCAGAGTATGTATAGATGCAAGTATATACGCAGGTAGTAGTATATATAGATCTAGTACTTAATCAAGATGTAAATAGTTAGAAGCTATGGTCAAGGGGGAGTCTGTTGGTACACCCTGTGTGACGATAGCAGTCTAAGTGATCGAACATTTTGGTTTAAGTAATATTCAAAGTATTGAGTTTTAACGAGTGGTTGATATATATGTTTATATATGTTTGATAGTTATTGATTGTATGTTTGTACTTGATGTAACGTATTACAAGAAGTTCAAACATAAAGATCAAAGATAAAATCAAACATAAGTTAAAAATATAAGTTTCAATACTAAGTTAATTATGTGAAAAGGTAAATTCAAAATCTCTAAGGACTAGGATTCGAATCTAGGTTAGATTCGAATGAGTCACTTAGGCAGATTCGAATGTGCTCACTTAGGCAGATTCGAGAGTGTCAGTGGGGACAAACTCGAATGGGCCTTGGGCCTGATTCGAGTTTGGCCCATGGCAGACTCGAATTAGCCTCTATAATAAGGGATAGACTCGAATAATTATTAGACTTTTTGCAGAATTCGAGAGAGATTAAGCAAAGGGCGATTTCGAGTTTATCATCAGTGTTAGTGTTGTTTCGGAGAGAATCTTCTAGTAGGTGCGTTCTTGTGTAGTTCGTACAGCTCGTTGATAGTCTCCGTGTTCCTAGTGAGAGTTGTTACCGTCTACCCGTTAACGAGGATTCCTCACTCGTTGACGGTTCCGCGTCTAGATAGATCTGTGTTAGGTAGACCTTACATTCCCTCAATTCATCGATTGCTTGATTTGGATCAGATTGCTTGACAGATTCTTCAGCCACTGACTTACCTTTAAAAACTTATGAATGTTGGACATTTGTGCCATCACTTCAGATAACTGAGCAGAGACATGATTGTTCACTCCTGCCACAGCTGCATTCAAGGCTTGGTTTAATGACGACTCGGTTACAAAAGGGGAAAGATTCACCACTGGGTCACTCAGACTTCCAGTTGTCACAACAGTTGAACTTGTGAAAAGAACTTCTGTGTGGCCAGTACTTAGAGTTGGCATTGTTGTTGCTCTAACTGGAGTTCCACCCTCTTCAAGCGACGGAGCATCAAATGCTTCCGAAGCTAGGGATGTTCCGGCGGGAACACTAAGTTCAACCGCACTTACTTCAACAGATGAAGTTGACTCAAGTGTCCTAAGATGAATAGGTTCTAGACTCTGTGTTTGATTAGAAGTTGTACACTCGAGCAGATGTGTACTTATTTCAATATCCATCAAGTCCAAATGACTATCGGATAGAATTTGTGTTTCATCCCGGTGCTCAAATGAAACAGTATCCTGTTGAGAGGAGACTAAGTGGATGGTGGGGTGTGCACTTGTCAGTGGGATACTGACCTCTTCAATGCTAACTCCTAGAGGGGAGCTAACAACAGATGTGGGTAAATCCCGGCTTTCTAGGTTAAGTACATCCCTCACACTCTCCTGAGTAATGAACAACATCCATCAAAGCAGCTCCTCCCGCATTATGATCATAACCATCATCACCATCATCATCATCATCATTTCCTTCCTCTTCTCCCTCTTGTATATTCGATAGCATCCGTTCAGAATCTGAACTACCAGCTTCTTCCTCACCACCCCTCACAACTTCTACTCCCTCACTCACCTGTAGGCTTCCCTAAACTTCAGCCCCTTGCTGAAGTTCCTCTCTCCCTATCACTCCATGGGTAAGAGAACCCGGTTCTTGGGTCTCTATCACATTCTCACTTTTCGGATCTGCATACTTTAACAAAGATTCCGGAATCGGCATGATATTTGCATTGGGAGAATCCGGCACCTCACGTAAACTCATCATCACATAGTCTGGACATCGTTGTGAGTTTGCTCTCTTCGGTATATTCTCATTAGCTCTGAGAATCCCTCGGATTAGGATTTGAATGAACCTCTTAAGCGGAACAAACTTCCTTGATCTGTTCGTTGTTTTAGCCAGTATAATCTCCTTGAGGTCTTCCCATATGCATTGAGCATAGTCATAATGCTTGTTGAAAGCAATACCATGGAAGATCCTTAGACAGTGAATGCTGCACCAGTCTATTCCTGTATGTTTTGACATCATACACCTATTAACGATGCCGAATAAGGTGTACCATTCTCCATTTAAGCCATTACGATGAAACTTGGAGCTCTTAGGAAGTGGCTTTGAATAACCCAAGCATATGAGGTCATGCACTAACTCCTCATCGGAAACAAAGTCTTCAAAATCAGCTAACTCAGGAAAGTTAACTGTATCTATTCGTCTTGGGAGAAACAAGTTGTGGCGAAGTCTGGCTAGAGTAATTTTGGATTAGTATTGATCAATGGTAACTTTGAAATGGTGGTTACCATCAGCAGGAACAAATTTGACAGTGTGCCAAAATTATTGAAGGTATACTTGTGGGATTGAAGGTTTGTATTGGAGAAGATATCCCAAAGGATGGCCTTTGAGAATATCTACTATGATGGGGTGACTGGCCTTAATAACTTTTGTATCCAAACGATGGTTATTGTCTTTGAAAGGCAGGCAATGTTTGGGTTTAACAAGTTGGTTGTCAGGTATGATGGTGGAAGATGAAGGTCTTGTAACTGAGGCAGATCGTACTGGTTTAGACACGAGTGTATGGATGAATGGGAATCAGAAGAATTAGAATTATGGGAATGACTTGGAGATGCCATTTGTAACCTGTACAAAAATAATAAACATGTTAGACAATGCAGGTAAACAAATGAAATCAATCAAAGTAGAAAAATATAACATTTTATCAGAAATTATAAAAATTTGTGATTTTCTGTTTAAGGCATCGGGATTCCAGACAATAATGAAATATTATTGACAGGATTCCAGAGTCAACCGTTCAGAGACCAATGTTAGAAAAACACAAATTTATAACAATTTCTTGAAAAGATGTCACATTTTTCTTAAAACATTAAAAATCCAACACTTAGTAAAAAAATTTAATAGAAATTCGAATGAAACTTCATCCATCTCGAATGACTCTTTAGACAACTCAAATTAACCTAGACATCAACTCGAATGAAACAAAATATTTCTCGATTAAGTCATGACGTTTCTCGAATGATTAATCATTCCAACTCGAATGGAACTTGGAATAAACTCGAATGTAACATAAAGAAACTCGAGTGTAAGTAAAATCCAACTTGAATGAACTACACCAATTCTCGAATAAGACTTGATTCAACTCGAATTACACTTGGATTAAACTCGAATAGATTATGAAAGTTCTCGAATAAAACCTATGACATACTCGAATGAGTGTTAAGTTCAACTCGCATGATGTGGAACCTTCCTCGATTACAACATGAGACCAACTCGAATGAAACATAAGTTTTCTCGGGTGTTGTATCAATCGAGACTCATGTTCTAAAATATTCTAAGTTTCAAACTGAACAACTCGAGTAACATATAGAATTTTCTCGATTAAAGAAATAGTCAACTCGAATGACACTTAGACTTTCTCGATTAACATATTTGTCAACTCGAATGACACTCAGACTTTCTCGATTAACATATTTGTCAACTCGAATGACACTCAGACTTTCTCGATTAACATATTAGTCAACTCGAATGTAACTAACTGTTTTCTCGAGTAGACCTTTAATCGAGAAAATGTTCTTGATATTATTTTTCAAGTGTACACACACTGATTTTCCAAAAATTAATTCCAGGAACCTTGTCATTGTTTTAAAACCTGTGTCCCACTCGAAAAACAATTTTAAACAACTTTGTTTTACTGAACTTCGATTAAAAACAACATTAAAGTTGTTAAAAATCCAAATTTCAGAAAAACATGAACTCGACACTTTTGGAAACCAAAATCCAAACATCTGTTTGTGTGGTTGGATTTGAATCATGAAATTTCATATTCATGTTCATATTCATAAACCGAAACATACCACACATTTAATTTCATTTTCATGAACAAAAAATTATGGACACCATGAACACACAAATACGAAAATACAAAATTACGAGCACACTCACAATATATTCTGAAACTGAAATAACCGATGTAAAAATACAATAAACAAAAAACAAAATTTACTCACAATATGATGAAATTGTTTCATGAATCAGTTGAAGATTTGTAGGTTTTTAGATTGCTTAATGGTGAAGGAAGGTTTTTGAAGAAGATGATGTCAAATGTTGGTTTCTTGAAAAAGTGAATTTGAAATTTGAATTTCAAATTTATAGATGGAAGTTACCCGACCCATTTTTGAAAAAAAAACTTAGCCGGCCCATTTTCATCAAGAATAAACCCTTTTAATAAACAAAACCCACTATCTTTTTCAAAAAAAAAAAATTCAACAAAACAACACAAAACAAAACAAAAAAAAAATTTCTGATTTTCAGAAAAAAATATTAAAACAGATTTAAACAAAACAAAAAAAAAAATACACACAATCAAAAACAAAAATTAACACACATAAAAAAATAAACTCACACAAAAAAAATTTAAAAATATTAAAATGCTCCCCCTTTAATTTCTGAATGCTGCTCCCCCTCAAATGTATATCATATTTCTCAGCTCAGCTCCCCCTACAAAATATCAGAAAAATGTTATCTGATTTTCTCAAAATCAGATAAATTCATTTTCTGCTCCCCCTGCACATGACAATCCAAATCTTGTAAAATTCCAAAAAATTTGAACTTTTAAAATTCAAGAATTTAACATCAGATTAGAATCAATAAAAAAATGTAAATTTAAAATTATAAATTGAAACTACTGAATTATTAAATCTTAACGATTCAACATACCCAATTTGTATACCAAAAAATTAAACCTTTTTTCATCTAACGCTTTGGTAAACAAATCAGCTAGTTGATATTCAGTAGGAACAAAGTATAATTCTATATTCCATTTTCAACGTGATCATTTATAAAATGTTACCAAATGTCGATGTGTTTTGTTTTTGAATGTTGCACCGGCTTTTCATCCACAACACCTGAGAACAGCATGATGAAACAGCAACGTATTCTGCTTCAGCTATAGACAATGAAACGCAGTGTTGTTTCTTGGATGACCAGCATACGGGTTTGTCACCTAAGAATTGTACTGCACCAGACGTACTTTTTCTGTCCATCTTATCACCTGCGTGATCAGCGTCAGAAAAAGCAGTTAAATTGAATGAAGATTCTCTAGGATACCACAAACCAAGGTTTAGAGTTCCCTTGAGATATCTTAAAATTCTTTTTGCAGCTGTTAAATGTGATTCTTTTGGATTCGCCTGATATCTAGCACATACACATGTAGCAAACATAATATCCGGTCTACTAGCAGTTAACTACATTAATGACCCAATTATACCTCGATAATGAGTCACATCTACAGGTTTCTCCGAAATGTCCTCATCGAGTTTTGACTTTGAGTCTGGAGCCATGGGAGTTTTCATAGGAGTACTGTTAACCATGTTAAATTTCTTTAACATGTCTTGTATATATTTTGACTGATTAATAAAAATACCATCAGCCAATTGTTTAACTTGTAATCCTAAGAAAAAATTTATTTCTCCCATCATGCTCATTTTGAATTTTTGGGACATTAAAAATGCGAATTTCTTACAAAATTCAGGATTTGTAGACCCAAATATTATGTCATCTACATATATTTGTATTACTATAATATCCGGCCCCTGACGTTTTATAAACAGGGTTGTGTCAACTGCACCTTTGTTGAATCCACATTTCAACAGATATGTTGAAAGTGCATCATACCAAGCACGCGGTGCTTGTTTAATGCCATACAGTGACTTATCTAATAAATATACATGATCAGGTTTCGAATGATCAGTAAAGCCTTCGGGCTGATATGTATATACTTCATCCCCGTTTAAAAACGCAGTTTTAACATCCATTTGATAAACAATAAAGTTTTTGTGAGCGGCAAAAGCTAAAAACATTCTAATCGCTTCTATTCGTGCAACAGGTGCAAAAGTCTCATCGTAGTCAATCCCTTTTGTTGACTGTATCCTTTGGCAACAAGGCGAGCTTTATTGCGAATGATTACTCCATGTTCGTCCTTCTTGTTTTTAAAGATCCACTTCGTGCCAATGATAGATTTGTCTTTGGGTCACTCAACAAGTCTCCAGACCTTCAACCGTTCGGACTCATTCAGTTCTTCATGCATCGCAACAATCCAATCAGCGTCCAGAAGTGCTTCTTTCACATTCTTAGGCTCTATTTTTCTGAGAAAATTTGAAAATAGGCACTCGTTTATTGAGGCTCTTCTGGTTTGGACTGAAGCAGATGGATCACCAATAATGTTTTCTATTAGGTGAATTCTAGTCCACTTGAAAGTATGTGGAAACGGTTTGATGTGGTCTTGATTGGGATTACGGTCTAAATATGTAGGACGTGGGATTGTTTCAGATGTAGTTGGTAGGATATCTGAGTTAGGAGCTTCTGAATGTATGGATGTTAAGGGGGTTTCAGAATATTCTGGAGGTTCAATGGGTTCTGCATTTTCAGTTGGCAAGTGCACATCTGTTGTTGAGGCTTCTCCATTTTCTTCTGATACTTGTTGATGAGAATGATCAGAGACTACGACGGGATCTTCAGTAATCCTGTCAGGCACCAAATTTAGAACATTAGTTATGGGCTTCTCAAAGTAGTCTTCATAAAAATTCTCAAACAATTTATGTAATTCAGAATTTTCAGCATTCTGTTCAGGTGACTCCATTGAAGTCTGCTTGTTAGGTTTGGGTCCTGAACTGGTATGTTCAGAAGCCATCACCATTCCTTCATCAAATTTGACGTTGACGCTCTCGTTGAATGTCTTAGTTCGCTTGTTGTAGACACGGAAAGCGACTGACTCCTTTGAATAGCCTGTGAATATACCTTCATCTGCCTTTTGATTAAACATTCCAAGGTTGTCTTTGTCATTTAGAATGAAGCATCTGCATCCAAAGACATGGAAAAATTTAATATTAGGTATCTGTTTATTTATTAATTCATAAGGAGTCTTTCCGAATCTTTTATTGATGATTGAACGCATCTGTGTGAAACAAGCTGTTGCAACTGCTTCGGCCCATAAGAATAACGGTAGATTGGAATACGCCAACATCGTCCTAGCTGATTTCACTAGTGTCCGATTTCTTCATTCGGCGACACCGTTCTGTTGTGGAGTTCTGCAGCTGAAAACTGATGTGTGATTCCTACAGAATTCAAAAATGATTCAAGTGATTTGTTCTTGAATTTTGTTCTGTTATCTGAGCGGATTGACTGAATTGTAAGTTGCAGCTTCACTTGAATTTTCTGGATGAAGTCTATGATGATTTCGGTAGCATCTGATTTGGACCTCAGGAAGAAAACCCATGTGTATCGTGAATAGTCGTCAACTATCACCAATACGTATCTTTTCTTATTAATGCTTTGAACTCTCATGGGTCCACACAAATCCATATGTAGTAATTCCAGTGCTCTCATTGATGAGTGTTCGGATTTGGATTTGTGTGAAGCTCTTGTCATCTTTCCTTTTTCACATGCGGCACACTACTGCTCCTTTTGGAATTTGAGAGTTGCTAGCCCTTTAACTAACACGCCTTTTGCTAGGTTGGTTAATTCATTGAAGCTCAGATATGAAAGGCGACGATGCCATAGCCATGCTGTTTTAGATGTAGCTTTTGATAGTAAGCATACATCTTTCTCCAGATTAATAGAGGCTAAGTCAATGGAGTACAAATTGGTTTTCCCTTTTCCTGCCAGTATTTCTTTACCTTCCCCGGATTTGATGCTGCACCGATTGGCTTTGAAGTTGACTTCCAATCCTTTATCACACAGCTGTCCAATACTAAACAAATTATGTCCAAGACCATCAACATACAAAACCTTCTGAATGGTAATTTTGTCGTATGCGAGACTCCCGTATCCTTTGATCGGACAAAACTGATCATTTCCAAATCTGACCGTTCCACAGAACTTTTCTACAAAGTTCGTGAGTGTGTCTCTTTGTCCGGTCATATGCTTCGAACATCCGGAGTCAAGATACCATACATGATTTACCTATAAAACGAAATAGCAGATGAGGTACCCACTTATAGTTGGGTACTTTTGATTTAGGTAAATCATGCAGTTTATTATTTGTTTTCTCATCAGATATGGCTTTTAGCTTTACAATTGATGTTGACTTAGGTACCCACTTTTGAACAGTTCTTTTAGGTATCCACTTTTGTACAATTCTTGGTGGAACTGTTTTTGAAATAATTTTCTGTGGAACCTTTTTCTGTTTAAAAAATGGGCCCTTTTTCTTCGGTTGCCAGACGAGCTTATCAGATTTTACAATTAAAGATTTACATGCACCAGAATTCAAAGCAATTAAGTCTGTTCGAGAGAATTTTATACAAGAATTATCAACAAATTTATTATTGCAGACAGAGTTTTCTAAATTGCTATTTTTATCTGTAACAATATTTTTCTTCACGCACCACTCTTGTTTTATTTTCTTGTTTTTATGTTCTCTCTTCTTCTTTCTCCAAACTTGCTTTCTTGAACCGTTCATAATAATATCTGACATAGAAGAAACATTAGAATTAGTAATCTTAGAAACTTGTTTCTTCTGTAAATTTCTCTTACCTTTTGAAGATTGGACTCTTAGTGCAATTGAGTTCTCTGTAGAAGATGATTCACCTTTTTCAAATTTAGGAGTATCTAAAATAGCTTTTGTTTTCTCCTTCTTTTGTTGTAAAGTTGGTGAATTTTCAGATGATTTTATTGAATCTGTAGAAATTTTTGCAGAATTTTAACAGGTTCTTTTTGATCATCTGATTGTTTGTTATGTAAAGGTTTTACAAAATCATCAATTTTAACAAACATTTCCTCTAACGAATTGAAGTTAGAGTTCATAAACAGATCAAATTCCTTTTCTGAATTGATAGAATCTAGAGAAGTTGAAGATGATGGATCAGACAACTTTTTGTTCTCAGATTGTTTTTGTAACTTTTGTTCCATAATTTTAAGTTTAGCCTTGAGAGATGTATTTTCTGTCTCAAAGTTTTTAATTTTCAATTCTAGATAAGAATTTATCTTTTCTAAAATTGAAAATGGTTAGTATAACTTTTGAGATTTAGTAGTAAATTCAGATAAATCCTTTTCAGAATATGTCTGAATGTACTCTTCTTTAATATCAGTATTATTGCTTGATTCATTTATTCTATTATAATCAACAGAATTTTGCATTTTGTCTGATCTTGATCTTTTTGTTTCTTCACTAGATTCTACTTCATCAGATGCTTTCATAAAAGTCATTTTTAATCCTAAGTTCATATAACTGACATCATATAAAGTAGGTGAACTGGATATAGCCTTTGTCAGATACTTGGAATTTTCTCAACCAATACCAGATTTAGAATTGTAAAATTCTATGTCTTTTGGTTGATTTAAATAGATGATTTGATCTGTTTGCCCTCAAAAATTCATCTTCCATCTTCTTTATTTTCTCATAAAGCTTAGTTCTTTCTTCAAAAATAGCATGATATTTTACAGAAAAATTTGAAGCTTCTAATTTTGCCATTCTCAGTCTTTCTTGTAGGTCAGATATATTATGATTAAGTTCTTGTATTTTGCTTTGAAGTTCTTTTTCTTTGTCTTGTAAATCTGAAACTGCTTGTAAAGCTAATGCTTTATCTTTGGAAAAATCTAAAACTAAATTATGTTCATTACGAAGCTTGTTTTCCAAAGAGTGAGCATTTTTCTTTTCAGCCTTTAACGATTTTTCAAATTTTTTAAGCATAAAGGCCATCTGAGTTAATTTCTCTTCTAGCACACAAGAATTATCAATTTCAGAGTCAGAGTTAGAATTTACCTCCGGTGTGTCTGAATCATCTGATCTTTCTGACACTGAATCTTCATTATCCTTATCATCAGTTTTTCCAGTTGCCATCAACGCAACTTCTTCAGTCTCTTCCTCCTCAGACTCTTGTCTTTCCTCATCCTCCTCATCTGTTAGTCCAACCCATACTTCATCCTCGGCTATCATGGTTGACTCACTTAATTCCGACTCATTGATTGTAACACCCGCAAATTTCGAGGTAATTAATTTATTTCGAGTCATTTAATTTAATTATTTAATTCAAGAAATGATAGATTAATTATCAAATTTGGTGGTTAACTTTTAAATATTTAATTAATAACTTTAAGGAGATAATAGTAAATACATATTTATAGGTAATATATATATATATAAAAAAGAAAAAAGATTATAACAGACTCATGAGGATCACCATTCACCACCTCCATCATTTTCTTCCTTTCATTTCTTCATATGTCAGGAATACACACATACAATCTTGAATCTGATTTTTTTTAAAGCTGGAATTCAAGGATCGATCAACATTCTCATCATCATCAATCCAAGTTCTTAACCTTGAGGTAATATCCATAAACCCAAAGATTATATAAATTTTCGTATGTAATATTTAGAGAAATTGTAGAATCCACAATGTTGTCTAAAAGAAATGTATCAAATGTGTAAATGAACAACCAACCAATATTGATTCATCATCTTCATTCTTTTTGTTTGGTTAAAAGCTTTAATGATGAGCTCCAATGGAGGTTTCATGGGTTTATATAATGATTTGAAAACTTATCCATATAATGATTTAAAATCAGTGAGTAAACGGTGGGAGCAATGGTATGAGTATTGTAGAGATTCTTGTTGGAGTTAGAGGCGGCAGCGGGATTTCCGGCCGGCGACGGCAGCGGCGCCTCGGCTCTGCCTGGCCGTTTGCTTGTTTTTTTTTTCTGGAATTCTTCGAGAGAGATGAGGGAGTAGGGTTTGGTGAAGAGAATCTGACCGGAGTTGGAGGCTCAGCGGCGGTGTGGCCGGCGGCCACCGCCACCTTGCTGTCCATCGGAGCTCTGCTGGACCGTTTTTCCTTTCGGTTTTCGATTCACCAAGAGAAATGGAGTAGAGGCGAGTGTGTGGTGGGCTCGTCGGCGCCGGAAGCGGCTTGGCCGGCGACCTTGTCGGTCTATTCAGGCAGCCGCCGCTGCTTGTCTTCTTCTTTTCTTTCTGTTGCAGGGAGTCGAGAGAGAAGAGATAAAAGGGATTTAATGTTTGTGTTTTATTTCATTTATTTATTTATTTATTTATTTGTTTTATTTATTTCCTTTATAATGTTTGGGCTAGGTTTAAATTTTGTTGGGTTTCTTAAATAAAGTTGGGTTTGGGTTTAAAATTTTGATATGACTTATAACTTTTGGGTTTAATTAGTGGGTCCTTTAAATTATAATTTAATTTGGGCTATTAATTAAACCAAGGATTTAAGGTGTTGGGTTTTAAGGTTTTAGGTATCTTATTATATGGGTTGATCATTCATTAAATAAAAATTGGGTTGTGTTAGTTCAAATGAGGTTGTCATATAAAGGTTATGTTGGGTTAATTAATTTAACTAAATTGGGTTTCAGTTAGTTTTACTTTATCATATGAATATTGCGGGCTACATAATTTAGAAAGAGAGTTGTAACTTGATGACCCATTTAAATAAGTTGGTGAGTTACTCATGTAATTTTAAATAATAAATTTATAATAGTTGGTAAGACAATTAAAGTTAAACTGTATTGTAAATTTATACTTTATTAATGTAATAAGGATACGTCATATTATGCGGAGGAGTACATATTAATTATTAACGAAGTGGTTTAGTAAACATTAACAAATAAATCGAAACTTACCGATTTAATCCTTAAACTTTAATTATTAGAATTGAGGATGGATTTAGTTACTTATAGAGTTAGGAATATTGATAAAAAAAGCAATGTACTTTGTTATCAGGACTCTATTGAATTGATCGAGACGTGTGACTCTCGGTAGTGGTTTCAGCTGATTTTTTTGATAGTTGTTTGGTGAGTACAGATTGCGAGCACTGTGAGTAATTGATTTAATTTCGCAAATGATCATAAATGATATGCTTGCACTGGATATCTCTTTCGTTTCTATTGCCATGATTATTCTTTTACTACCATGCTTAGCCTTGAATGTTGTTATTTATTTCATTGCCTTGAGCCGATATCTGAGAACCCTTTTTCCCCAGTATGCATACTGTGTATTATGTGGAATAAGTGAGGTTGTTGTGTGCTTCCGAGTTGTATGGCGGGCGAGCCGCATGTTTTGTACACGTGCTAATCGAGCGAGTCGTACGCCGTGTACTTGTTATCGGGCGAGCCGGTAACAATACCCTATTCGTGTATGCTAAATCGAGCGAGTCGTAATGCTACACATGTTGAATTTGAGCCGATATTTGTGTTGATCATGTTATATATGTTTGTCTGTGCTTTTAAATCTATTACTCGCTAGGCGACGGCTTACCCCGGTTGTGGGGGCAAATTTTCAGGTTTAGCTGATAAGGAAAAGACGCCAGCTTCAGGATCTAGAGTTTGAGGATGTATGGTATCAGAAAGACTTCCGCACTCTGAATTAAATTTTTTTGTACTTGGGATGGGTAGATCCCTAGACTTTCAATTTGGTTGTAATAATTAGATGTTATATTTTAGCGCACTCTGAATGTGGTGGTTTAGTTTATTATGTATTGAAATTGAAGTTTGAGATTAGAACGCTTTATTTTATAATATGAGGATTATGTTGCAGATCTTAGTAAAAGCGCCGCGTTATTAGAACGGGGCGTTTCAATATCAGAGCCAGGTTTGGTTTAAGTGAATTAAGTACTTGTTTGGTGCTTAGTCTTAAACCGTAAGATCATTAGTAGTGTAAGTTATGATTGTACGAGGTAGACTCTATCCTGATGGCCTTAGAAAATTGGGCACGGTTAATATAGGCTTTAACTGTAACCTTCATAAATATATGTACATATACCCTTATGAGTAAACCAGAAATTGATCAAGTGTGAATAATATAATGAAAATTTTTAATTTAACTCATAAAGTTAATTTTCAGCACCATGGCTGATGACGAGAACCACAGTCATCCGCGCGAGGAGCGAGTTATTGTAGAGTCAGAGGATATAGAGCATTCTGACGGAGGGCGCGATGATGATGATGATTTAGATGATGATATTGGACCCGAGGGAGGGCCATTGACCCCTCGTGAGACCTGGATGATGAGGTACATGACCCGTTACGTACGAGATGTTATGGACGAGAGTCGCGCGGAGATGCAACAAAGTTTTCAAGAGATTCGAAACCTGATTGCTTCTTCCCGATCTGATGCGGGAAATCCTTTGGTATCTGGTCCTAATGGTGGGGGCAATATTGTGGGGACTGAGACTAGTGGACGACGTTCTGATCGCGCTTCTTTCAAGGCCTTTAAGGGATCGGGGGCGAAGGAGTTCGACGGCACTATGGAGCCTGTGAAGGCTCTGGAGTGGCTAGTGTGTTCAGAGAGGGCATTTCGCCTGTGCCATTGTTTAGAGACTGACATGGTAGAGTATGCCGCGGGGATGTTAGTGGGTCTAGCATTGACTTGGTGGAAGAACACCTCGAGGGCTATTGGTTCTGATCTGGTGGGAACGATGACTTGGGCTCAGTTTAGGAAGAGATTCCAGGATCAGTACTGTCCAGCTGACTTGACGAGGGAGATTGAGAGACAGTTTTTAGCTCTACGACAGGAGGGTCTGACAGTTCAGGATTATGAGGCGGTCTTCAGGGAGAAATCACAGTTTGTGACGAGATATGCGCTAGATGAGGATACGAGAGTAGATATGTTTGTGACTGGGCTTCGTGCTGAGATTAAAGAGTTTGTTGAGATGCAGAGCTATAGGACCCTTGAGGAGGCGGTCATGAGTGTGCGGAAGCGCGAACGAGCACTGATAGGTTCTACTACTACTTCGTTGATGTCATCACCCAAAAGAGCTAGGACTGCGGGTTCTGATCGGTTATTTCAGGCTTCAGCAAAATTATCTGGTTCTTCTTTCTCCCAATCCCAGCGACAGTATACATCACAGCCACAGATGCTGCGCGATTGCCAGCAGTGTGGGAAGAGACATACCGGGTTATGTAGTGGCTTTTCTAGGGGGTGTCATGCATGTGGGGATGCCGGGCACATCAGAGTTAACTGTCCGATTCATCCATTGATTTGTTTTGATTGTGGGGTTCAGGGCCATGTAGCGAGGAACTGTCCTCAGCGGAGACAGAGTCAGAATATGAGTGCTAGTATTGCATCTATGAGTCAGCCTGCTGCAGGACCAGCTCAGTCGAGGAGAGGCGACACTGATAGAGTTCCGACCCGTGCTTTTCAGATAACCGCTAACGAGGCTTGCTAGACTCCCGATGTGGTTACGGGTATTTCTGACTTAATGTTTTTCTTATCTATTTATTATTTAGCTTGGGGTGCCACCATTCAATATTTTTTTATATATATGTGCCACTTTTTGCATGTAATCTAAAAGTGATTCTTTTATATGGTATGATTCCATGGACATTGAGACCGTGAGCGAGCGTGTGTCATATGCTTAAAAGATTTACTTATATGTTTAGTCTTGGTGATCAATATTTAATTTTAGAACTTATAGTTATAATTACTAGGGAATTAAATGTGATTGTAGTATGACTTGGTTGGTTATTGGTAATGTTCATATCGCCTGTTGGAGACGTAGTATTCATATTTTGAGTGAGTAGGAAAAGGATACATATATTTATAGTGTTTTGATGCAACAAGGAAGGGTAATCACTTATACATTGAAATAGCAGAAAATCCATTAAAATAAATATTCTGTATACGACTAAGAATTGACAGCGATGACGTTTATATTGAGGTTTGGAGATATTATTTGTAAGCCATGAGATGTCTGCTAGTCACTAATACTTGAAGAGGCAAATCTTACTACGACATGTACAATAGGAAAGAATTTTAGTACTTTGAATTTATCGAGGTAAGCATTATCGGTTCACATTTGAAGTATATGCACATAATTAGACTCCGATTATTCATGAGTTATTGAAAGTTATTCAGGATCGACCAGAGATATATTCGGTTTAAGCATAGATCAGTTGGGTTTGAAGTTGATGGTTATGTGATGCTAAAAGGGTCGTTTGGGAAGGAGATTATACAAAGTAAGAAGCTTAATTCTAAGTTCATTGTAATGTGTTGGACTATAAAGTGTATAAGTGTGCAAGATTATCAATTAGGATTACCATTGGAGTTTGTTAATGTACATGATGGATACGGTATTAGTTTAAAAAAAAATTGAAGAATGTCGATAGGATGATATCCACTCAGAATGATAAAATTGATACGAGGCTTAGAAAGGTCAAGAAGGTATTATCAAGGTGGCGTATTACCGTGATTCGAATTATATAAAGAAATTTAAGACAGAGATGTAAGCGAAATATTGATCTAATTAATTTCATGTGATCTCGAGGACGAGATCAATCCACATTGTAGGAGATTGTAACACCCGCAAATTTCGAGGTAATTAATTAGTTTCGAGTCATTTAATTTAATTATTTAATTCAAGAAATGATAGATTAATTATCAAATTTGGTGGTTAACTTTTAAATATTTAATTAATAACTTTAAGGAGATAATAGTAAATACATATTTATAGGTAATATATATATAAAAAAAAAAGAAAAAAGATTATAACAGACTCATGATGATCACCATTCACCACCTCCATCATTTTCTTCCTTTCATTTCTTCATATGTCAGGAATACACACATACAATCTTGAATCTGATTTTTTTTAAAGCTGGAATTCAAGGATCGATCAACATTCTCATCATCATCAATCCAAGTTCTTAACCTTGAGGTAATATCCATAAACCCAAAGATTATATAAATTTTCGTATGTAATATTTAGAGAAATTGTAGAATCCAAAATGTTGTCTAAAAGAAATGTATCAAATGTGTAAATGAACAACCAACCAATATTGATTCATCATCTTCATTCTTTTTGTTTGGTTAAAAGCTTTAATGATGAGCTCCAATGGAGGTTTCATGGGTTTATATAATGATTTGAAAACTTATCCATATAATGATTTAAAATCAGTAAGTAAACGGTGGGAGCAATGGTATGAGTATTGTAGAGATTCTTGTTGGAGTTAGAGGCGGCAGCGGGATTTCCGGCCGGCGACGGCAGCGGCGCCTCGGCTCTGCCTGGCCGTTTGCTTGTTTTTTTTTCTGGAATTCTTCGAGAGAGATGAGGGAGTAGGGTTTGGTGAAGAGAATCTGACCGGAGTTGGAGGCTCAGCGGCGGTGTGGCCGGTGGCCACCGCCACCTTGCTGTCCATCGGAGCTCTGCTGGACCGTTTTTCCTTTCGGTTTTCGATTCACCAAGAGAAATGGAGTAGAGGCGAGTGTGTGGTGGGCTCGTCGGCGCCGGAAGCGGCTTGGCCGGCGACCTTGTCGGTCTATTCAGGCAGCCGCCGCTGCTTGTCTTCTTCTTTTCTTTCTGTTGCAGGGAGTCGAGAGAGAAGAGATAAAAGGGATTTAATGTTTGTGTTTTATTTTATTTATTTATTTATTTATTTATTTGTTTTATTTATTTCCTTTATAATGTTTGGGCTAGGTTTAAATTTTGTTGGGTTTCTTAAATAAAGTTGGGTTTGGGTTAAAAATTTTGATATGACTTATAACTTTTGGGTTTAATTAGTGGGTCCTTTAAATTATAATTTAATTTGGGCTATTAATTAAACCAAGGATTTAAGGTGTTGGGTTTTAAGGTTTTAGGTATCTTATTATATGGGTTGATCATTCATTAAATAAAAATTGGGTTGTGTTAGTTCAAATGAGGTTGTCATATAAAGGTTATGTTGGGTTAATTAATTTAACTAAATTGGGTTTCAGTTAGTTTTACTTTATCATATGAATATTGCGGGCTACATAATTTAGAAAGAGAGTTGTAACTTGATGACCCATTTAAATAAGTTGGTGAGTTACTCATGTAATTTTAAATAATAAATTTATAATAGTTGGTAGGACAAGTAAAGTTAAACTGTATTGTAAATTTATACTTTATTAATGTAATAAGGATACGTCATATTATGCGGAGGAGTACATATTAATTATTAACGAAGTGGTTTAGTAAACATTAACAAATAAATCGAAACTTACCGATTTAATCCTTAAACTTTAATTATTAGAATTGAGGATGGATTTAGTTACTTATAGAGTTAGGAATATTGATAAAAAAAGCAATGTACTTTGTTATCAGGACTCTATTGAATTGATCGAGACGTGTGACTCTCGGTAGTGGTTTCAGCTGATTTTTTTGATAGTTGTTTGGTGAGTACAGATTGCGAGCACTGTGAGTAATTGATTTAATTTCGCAAATGATCATAAATGATATGCTTGCACTGGATATCTCTTTCGTTTCTATTGCCATGATTATTCTTTAACTACCATGCTTAGCCTTGAATGTTGTTATTTATTTTGTTGCATTGAGCCGATATCTGAGAACCCATTTCCCCAGTATGCATACTGTGTATTATGTGGATTAAACGAGGTTGCTGTGTGCTTCCGAGTTGTATGGCGGGCGAGCCGCATGTTTAGTACACGTGCTAACCGAGCGAGTCGTACGTCGTGTACTTGTTATCGGGCGAGCCGGTAACAATACCTAATTCGTGTAGGCTAAATCGAGCGAGTCGTAATGCTACACATGTTGAATTTGAGCCGATATTTGTGTTGATCATGTTATATATGTTTGTCTGTGCTTTTAAATCTGTTACTCGCTAGGCGACGGCTTACCCCGGTTGTGGGGGCAAATTTTCAGGTTTAGCTGATAAGGAAAAGACGCCAGCTTCAGGATCTAGAGTTTGAGGATGTATGGTATCTGAAAGACTTCCGCACTCTGAATTATATTTTTTTGTACTTGGGATGTGTAGATCCCTAGACTTTCAATTTGGTTGTAATAATTAGATGTTATATTTTAGCGCACTCTGAATGTGGTGGTTTAGTTTATTATGTATTGAAATTGAAGTTTGAGATTAGAACGCTTTATTTTATAATATGAGGATTATGTTGCAGATCTTAGTAAAAGCGCCGCGTTATTAGAACGGGGTGTTTCATTGAAAACCTCTGATTTCAGGCAAATATGAGCATCCTCATCTAGTATGTCTTCATCTTCAGATAACTGCAGCCAATGGTCATCCTCTACCATAAGAGCTTTTCCAGCCTCTTTTTCTTTGGCTAAAAGAGCCTTTCTTGTATAGTAGTCAAATTTTTTGACTACTGGCAGTCTACATTCACGGGCAAAATGAGCTGGTTTTCCACAGTTTTAGCATTTCTGCTCTGAATCTTTCTTTGCTGACTTATCTAATTTTTCATATTTGTCAGCTTTTCTGCTACTGCTCTCTCCAGATTTTTCATACTTTTCCTTCTTTTCAATTTTCCTCGAGCCAGTCTTGTAGCGCATCTTATTGTTGGTTGGCTTACGGTAGAACTTCTTTTGAAATGCTTTGGTTAGCAGTGCCATCTGCTTTTTCATTTCTTCAATCTCAGAATCTGTAGATGAATCTGAGGTTTCTGATTCGGAAGAGCTAGTGCTGACTACTGCCCTTTTCTCCTTTTTCAGCTTATATTTGTGCTTCTTTTCTGCTAGTAAAGCCAACGGGTCAGCAGTCTTGTTGGTACATCCCGTGTGACGATAGCAGTCTAAGTTGTCTTACATTGTGATTTAGCATATGTTTGGTGTATATATATTATGTATGATTGATGTTTATCAGTGTTTGTATGTTTGAACTTGATGTAACGTATTACAAGAAGTTCAAACATAAAGTACAAAGATAAATTCAATCATATGTAATATCGTAAGGTTCAACACTTAGTTGTTTATGTAAAAGGCTAGATTCGAACTATATATGGGTTGACATTCGAATCTGTGATAGATTCGAATGTAACCATAGATTCGAAAATAGGCTAGATTCGAGACTGTCAGATGGACAGATTCGAATGGGCTTTGGGCCAGATTCGAGGTTGGCCCACAACAGACTCGAATCAGGGTCTATAATTAGGGATAGACTCGAATAATTAGAGGACTTTTTGCAGAATTCGTGAGGAATTAAGAAAGAGGCGATCTCGAGTTTATCAGCTAGGTGAGTGCCGTTTCGGAGAGAATTAGTACGTAGGATCGTTCGTGTGTCGTTCGTTCAGCGTCTAATAGTCCTCCGTGTTTCCGTTGTTTGAGAGTTTCCGTCTAACCGTCAAAACGAGGATTCCGCACTCGTTCACGGATCCGCGTCTAGATAGATCTTGCAGTGGTAGACCTTACAAGTGGTATCAGAGCCTACGGAGTGTTCTTGGTGTTCTTCGTGTTCATCAGATACATTCTAGGTTTCTTGACGCTAGTTTGACGGTTTTGCTCTCAAAAACGTGTTTCTGAGCTTAGCAAATTCATATTCGGGAAACACTTTGTCGTTTTTCACGTTTTTGGTCGAAATCATTATTTTTCTTTTGAAAAATAGTTTAATCTGTAAAACGTCAAAAATTCAACGTGTAAGCCGTTTTTCGAGTTTGCGGCGCTCGAATCTATAGGGGTAATTAGGGTTTTACTTTAGTCTCGAGTCTAACCTAAATACGCTCCTTTCGAGTCAATTTCAGTGTGTTTCGAGTCTACTTTGTTTCGAATCTGTTACTTCATTCGAATTGGATCTCGAGTCTATATTGTTTCGAGTTTGTTTCGAGTTTGTTACTGTTTCGATTCTGTGCTTCGAATCTACTGACATTCGACTCTGCTGTGCCTTCGATTCTAAGGATCTTCGAATCTAAGGAGTTCTTCGAATCTGACATAACTTCGAATCTAAGGAGTTCTTCGAATCTGACATTATTTCGAATCTAATTGACTTTTAAGACTTAATCGAATTTAATTTCAAAAGATTTAATATTAATTAGTTTCGAATCTATATAGATTCGAATAAGTTAATCTAAATCAGTTTCGAATTAAATTAATTAAGTTCAAATTCAATTTCTTTCAGAAAAGATGTCAAACCTTCAGAAATTCCTTGAGATGGATCACGAAGTTGGGAAGGCAAATGCACCGCCGAAGCTGATGAAAGTTGAGGATTATTACTGGTGGAAGGACAGATTTACGGATTTTGTACGATTCAACGATATGCGCATGTGGGTGTGCATAGATGAAGGGTACATTCCACCAGTATCTGAGGTTGAAGGCCGTCAAAAGGTCTTGTCATATCAAATGATGAAAGAGGATGACAAGAAACTATTTGAAGCTGAAAACAAGGCTTTCTCCATTATCCGTATGGCGTTACCTCAAGATATCTTGCACACATTTCGGACTCAAAGGACGTCGAAGGAACTTTGGGAGTCTCTCCAGAAAAGGTGTGAAGGTAATCCACGGGTGCGTAGAAAGCGTACAGAGCTGTTGACCCAACAGTTTGCGATTTTCAAGGCAATTAAGGATGAACAGTTGGATGATATTATCACAAGGTTCTATCATCTGATAACGGAACTTGAAAGTCATGGAATTGAGTATTCGGACACTGACAAGAACAACAAGCTTCTTGATGCCCTACCAGCCAAATGGGCTATGTACGTGGCAATGATTAAGCTGAATGAGGACAAATATTATGCTCAATCACTTGATGACATTGTGGGAACATTGAGGGCATATCACTTCGAGATGATTAAGGCTGAGACTGATTACGAGCAAGTCCAGAATCCAGCTATGTATTTTGGAAAGACATCTAAATCATCAGTGACAGCTGAACCGAAGAGTGCTACAGCGTTTTTCACCGGAGAAACGTCATCGCCACCAGAGTCCGAAGACTCACTGAATCGCGCATTCTTAGGGTTAGGAAGATCGGAAGAACCGCAACCTCAAGTCCATCAGGCACCGACAAGTCAGAGCTATTCAAAGATGCCGATGAGCGCAAAGTCCGCAGAAGAACATTTGAATCTGCTTGCTTCCTTTGTGGCAGCTTATGGAAATTGTGTTCAAGGGAAAATCAATGACCCAGCTCTGCTCTATGGGATGAGATTCATGATCAGGTCGACCCTGAATGACTTAGGGAAACTGGATCTTAATGGCAACTGAGCCCATGGTGACCCAGGAGGGTTTTTTTAAAATTATAAGAGGAACTGGAAGGAATTTGCAAAGCTGAATAACAAGGGGAGGCGGATCCGGGTTTGATAAGTCTAAGGTCAAATGCTACACTGTCAAGGACAGGACATAATCGCAAGGGGTGCCAAAGGACCGAAGTAAGGAGACATACCAATGGAGACAGAGTCCGAATCAAGGACAGACCCAAAATCAGTCCCAACAAAAAGAATACTTCGACGAGTTCTTCATCTGGTCAAGCAATCAGCGGGTTCTGGGGTCTAATATCACATGTCCACTTCTGACCAGACAGCTAGATGGTACCTATGACTGGAGTTTTCACATCTCGAGATCCAATGCTAAGAAGCTCTTCAAGTGCTGAAGTTACGGAGAGAATGGTTGTGAAGAAAAGACGGCCGACCACAACGGTGACAAGCAGTCCCGACTTGTGGGTTAGAGCGCAAAGAGAAGAAGTCCAATGATCAGCCGTGTGGAGCTTTGCTGGCTCAATGGCCAAACGTGGATGAATCTATATCACTCTAAGGTTAGTCTTTCTTATTCATCAAAATATTTCAAGAATTATGTAGCTTGATGTGTGCTACTATAATGATGGTTAGCTTTAAATCTAGTCTTGAATCATCCACACAAAACCATCTCTGCTCAAATGAAAATTAAAAATTGAAAACGCTAGCCTAAATGATATAAAGCAGATTTAAAAGAAAAGCTTAAGGCCTGATGCTCGAA
>JAANYP010003267.1:21929-125732 GCA_020465985.1 Centrapalus pauciflorus | reverse complement strand
AATTTCGGAAAATTTTGAAATAATTTCAACTTTTTCCAACTATTTTCTACTGTGTAGTGTAACCAGATAAACTATGCCAAATCTTTTACCCTAAGCTCAGATATTTCACGCATTGTATATTTTATTCAACTTTGAATGCACCCTTAGTAACTTTTGACCTTTTACCTAAGTAAAAATTAAACTAAACCAAAATAAAATAAAAGAAAATAAAATAAGCTAAGGTAAAAATAAAATTAAAATAAAATAAAATTTTGACAAAGAAATTTAATCTAGACTTAAGTTATAAAAATAAATTTACAAGCTAAGCTAAATACCAAACAACATATTTTTGATGAGTATAGTCTAAGAAAGGTTCAATCAGATAGCGATGTCCGATACTTACTTTCAGTACTTAAACTTTCACACTTAGGAATTTGTTGAATTCCTTTGATTGTTTGTTGTGACATACCCACTTAGCCGATTGTTGGTATTTTACCCTGTTAAACACTCTACGTTTCGGAATATCCCTTGGCCTTTTTATTTATCAGGAAATTATCTTACGTGACTCAGACATAGACATACTTTTATGATCAAGGCACCCAGACAAAATTCTAACTTGTTGGTATTTGCAAACTTTCTTTAAAAGACAAACATCGGACACAGGTCTTTATTCTCATACAACAAAGTGTCTTAGTTCGACTTAAGGTTTAACTTTAAAGTTAGCAGATAGCGGTGACAGGTCTGTACTGACGTACAACAAAGCGACATGTCTGCTAACCCGAATCTAAACAGAGACAACAGGTCTGTACTTACGTACAACAGAGTTGCATGTTTTCGACTCTCAGTTTTTCATGATATTTCTATTCTTTTCATTTTCAGACGTATTTGATGTTGCTATACATCCCAAGAAAGTTTGCATACCTCATTTAGACTCAATGTTTGTATGTCTTGTACATAAAAATTAAGACCGATTGGTCATACATCTAAGCTAGTGACACGTTTGACTTTTTCTAGAATATTTTATTAGCCTTTAGATACCCTATATGTATTATGCCTACCAACACATCAAACTAAATAAAGTATAACACTTAGGATTTAGTTGCATTATGTGTGAAAGCCTAAACACTTAGAGTCTGTAACGACGGTGCTAATTTTCGTCACTTTGAACCTATGTATCTAAGACTTAACTCCTTTTCTGATATTCTCTTTTTTTGTATTTTTGTAATTCTCTCTCTTTTTTCTTTTGTTTTTCATAGCAAAACACATTAAACTAAGCTAATCTACTAACTTACTAAAAAAAATAGAAACTTACTAAAAATAGAAACTTTCCTAAATTAGAAACTTTCCTAAATTAGCAGACTACTGAAAAAGAAAGAAATATAACAACTATAAAAGGAAATAAAATACTACTAAGGTCAATTTACTCTGGGTTGCGCATTCCATTAAGTTGAATTAAATACTCAAAACGTGACTTATCAAACGCTTTGGTAAATAAATCAGCATTATTATCTTCAGTTGCCACCTTTATCAGTTTGATCAAGTTCTTTTCAGCACAATCACGAATAAAATGATGTCTTATGTCTATGTGCTTTGTTTTACTGTGTTTAACTGGATTATTTGTTATCGCAATAGTAGATTGATTGTCTATCCTAATTGGAGTTTGAGTATAAGCCAAATTGTAATCCCGCAATTGTTGTTGTATCCACAAAACCTGTGAACAGCAACTACCAGCAGCAACATACTCGGCCTCGCACGTTGACACGGCTACCGATGTTTGTTTCTTGCATTGCCAGGACACCAATCTCCCTCCTAGGAACTGACAACCACCAGTCGTAGATTTGCGCGTCAAGCTGCATCCTCCGTAGTCAGAATCCGTGAACGCCTCCAACTCTAGATCTCCCTCCGCGTGATACCAAAGTCCCAGCTTCGGTTTCGACTTGAGGTATCGTAGAATCCGCTTCACAGCTTTCATATGCATCTCCTTCGGATTCGCTTGAAACCTAGCACAGATACACACAGCAAACATAATATCAGGTCTTGAAGCAGTTAAATACATAAGTGACCCAATCATGGCCCGATATAAAGTCGGATCCACATCGGTATCACTTTCAGTACCCGGCCCGAGATTGTGATTCACTGGAATCGGCGTGCTGAAATGGGCAGTCAACTTTGTTCCTTCCATCCCAAACCGTTCCAATATGTCATAGACATACTTGGTCTGATGGATAAACATGCCTTCCTTCTTCTGGTCAACTTGTAACCCCAAAAAGAAATTCAACTCCCCCATAGCACTCATCTCGAACTTTGACTTCATCACCTTCTCAAAATCTTTGCACATCTATTCGTCTGATGATCCAAAGATGATATCATCGACGTACACTTGCACCAAGATAAAGTGATCTCCTTTTCTCTTCACAAAAAGAGTACTATCTATCCTACCCCTCTCAAAGCCATTTTCTAACAGATGGTTGGATAGAGTCTCATACCACGCCCTAGGTGCCTGATGTAATCCATAAAGAGCCTTATCTAAGCGATATACTCTATCAGGATATTTAGGATCGGTAAACCCGGGCGGTTGTTCTACGTACACCAACTCCTTCACTTTCCCATATAGGAAAGCACTCTTAACATCCAGTTGATATACTTTAAAGCCTTTGAAGGAGGCAAAAGCTAAAAACAACCTAATTGCTTCTAACCTTGCTACAGGTGCAAACACTTCGTTGTAATCGATTCCCTCCTCTTGGTTGAAACCCTTTACAACTAATCTCGCCTTGTTGCGCGTGACTATACCCCGATCGTCTCTCTTGCACTTAAAAACCCATTTGGTTCCTATTGCAATCTCCCCTCGGGGTAACGGAACTAACTCCCACACTTCTAGTTTCCTAAATTGTGAAAGTTCTTCCTGCATCGCTTCAACCCAGGAGTTGTCCTTAAGTGCCATTTGCACATTTTTGGGCTCTACTTGCGATATGAAACACGAATATAGACATGTATGATATGCCTCGGAGTCGGTTATCATCGACAACAACACAGTGTTGTTATTTACACTACTCCGAGTCCTCACACCCTCGTTAGGATTTCCTATGATGCTATCTATAGGATGGTTCTTGTTAATCCTAGAGGTCTCTATTTCGTCTACCCTTAGATTATCTCCTAAGTTGGATCCTATTTCACCTAAAGGGGGAACAGGCTCAGCTTCTACATTTTCTTCCTCACTGACGTTTTCCTCAGAGGCAGAACTTGATGCTTGAGTCTGATTCTCAGTATTAGGTTCTTCTGGATTAGCAACTTCTGGAGACCCATCTACAGTCGCAGTAGGCTCGGACGTAGATTCGAACGTGGTCCTTGGAAAAATATGGCCATCGTCATTTAGATGCAACGTCGCCATGTCTTTATCGATTGTACCTGCAGTATCATCCAAAGGAATGTTAAATGACTCAAATAACTTATCATAGTCAAATATCCATTCCGGACCAGTTTGGGGTTCATGTGTATAACTTGTGACTTCAATATTATACACAATCTCCACAGTACCACTCCTTTTGTTAAAAACCCGTTTGTTTGGTGAGTTTGGCACATAACCTAGGAAGTATCCTTCGTCAGCCTTTTCACCAAACTTCGGTTGATGTTTTGTCCTTAAAAGTGTACATGGTACTCCAAACGGTTCGAATCCAGTTAAGTTAGGTGGCCTTTTATTCAAAATTTCATAACATGTTTTGTTCAATGATTTGACTGTAAGGACTCTATTTAAAATGTGGCACGCGGTATTCACTGCCTCCCCCCAAAACATGGTAGGAAGCTTTGAATCCGAAAGCATAGTCCTTGCAGCCTCAATCAATGTTCTGTTTTTACGTTCGGCCACCCCATTCTGTTGTGGTTCATATGGTGCACTGAATTGATGCACGATGCCCTTTGATAGGCAATATACACCAATTACAGAGTTTTTAAATTCAGTCCCATTATCACTACGAATATGTTTTAGGAATTCTCCACTTGGTCTAAGAACCCGATGAGCTTTGTAGCCGTCTCGTCCTTCGTACCTAAAAAAGAAAACCCATGAAAACCGTGAGTAATCGTCAGTGATAACTAAGCAAAACCAACTACCTCCTATACTCCTTTTGTTGATAGGGCCGAAAAGGTCCATATGCAACAAATCGAATGTCGAGGTTATGGAATTCAGCTTCTTGGACTTGTGTGTCTTTTTATGTTGCTTGCCCTTCATGCACGGTAGACACTTATCTTCAAACTGAAAGCTCTTCAGAGGCACACCTTGCACCAAACCATTCTTCGTTATGTAGTTCATTTTCCTCAGGTGCAAGTGAGCCATTCGTCTGTGCCACAAAACCGATTCCGTCTCCGAAGCTTTTAATAGTAAGCAGATCGGACCCATCGAATTATCTGGCTTGTTCATGTCGAGCATGTACAAGTCATTCTTCCTTGGAGCCCGCATCAATATCCAATCTTCAGGTATCTTGAATCCCGGCTTTAGCACTAACGCCTCAGTGTCAGTAAATAACACTGAGTTCTTCTTATCACAGATTTGAGATACACTAATGAGATTATGAACCAGTTTATCAACGTGATAAACTTGATCTAATGTAATCGTCCCATTAGTGACTTCTCCAGTTCCAGTGATATTTCCTCCTTTGTTGCCCGCGAATGATACAAATCCCCTATTACCCCCCTTGAAGTCTGTGAGAAGACTTCTTTCCCCCGTCATGTGCCTGGAGCAACCACTGTCGACGAACCACTTGTTGTTTGGACCGGTAGTTATCTCCTGCACATGAAAGAAAAATAGGTTAGTTATCACGGGGAACCCAAGCCATGACTGACTTGGTAATACCATTCTCGTCCACATACTTGAACTCTTTCAAATACCCATCTCGCCTTTCAGGTGACTTGGGCCTTTGAACTGAATTCTGTTGTGGTGCCGAGTGATTTAGATTCACTCTTTGCCTTTGAGTAGGCATTTGTTGTGGTGCTCTAGAATAAGTCTTATTATAATGCATTTCAGACTGTGATCCCTGAGCTTTTACCGGAACATATTGTCTAACAGGAGTATGTGACCTAACTGGAGTGTGTGACCTGCTAGGTGTGGTGCTCCTATAGACTTGTTGAGGTGCTGACCTAGATTGATTAAAGACACGATTCGGTGAATTTGTCCTAACCACTTCTTTTGGTCCAACCTTAACCGGTGTTTGTTTCACAACAGGTTTTGGTGCGGCCTGCACAGTTTTCTCGGTACTCTGAGAACTACTAGTGCTCGCCACTCTTGGTGAGGGCTTAACAGGTGTTGGATTCACTGTCTTAGATGTAACATCAGCTTTCCTATTAGGACAGTGAGAAGCAACGTGCCCTTTCTCGTGACATCTAAAGCAAGACATCTTATCCATGGACTTTTTGGTTGGTCCCTTAGATCTAGGTGTCTCATTAGTGTCTAATGCCTTTGGTACATCTTCAGTGTCTGTCTCTTCGACCTGGTCAGCCCATGAAATTTTCTGTTTTCCTGCAGGTGTTTCACTGGAGGAAGACACAAATTTCACTTGCTTGACCTTGACGGTTGAGTCAGTCACCTTAGGTGTATTTTCTACTTTAGGCTCAAGTGTAGGTTCAGGCAGGTCCTCTAAAACTACTGACTTGTCAGTTTTCTCCTGAGGCTGAGGCACATAGTTATCATTGAAAGGTGGAGGAATCTCGTGAAAACCTAGACCTACAGGCTTCTTAGACTGTCTTTGGGCATCTAAGACTTTCCCTAGGTTTAGGCTCGAATTTCTATCCTAACACACTGCTCACTCAGTTTGTCTTTTAGAACGATTACATCTTGAGCATCAGCCTTAAGTTTTTCCTTTAAATCCTGCTTTATATCATTTAGGCTAGCATTTTCTATTTTTAAGTTTTCATTTTGAGCAGCTATGGTCTTATGTGAGTCTAAGACTAGATTTAACCTATCGTTAGAACTAACACATAAGGCACATAAATCACGAAATAGAGAATTAGAAAGACTAACCTTAGAGTTATCAGATTCCACGTTGGCCATCTGAGCAGCAAACTCCAGCACGGTCTGATCATTCGCTTTCTCTACCCACATCGGACTGCTGTCCCTTGTGGTCTGCTCATCCTCATCACAACCATTCTCCGTAACTTCAGCCATGAAAGCTCTAGCATTGGACTCCGGATGTGAACTCCAGTCATAGGAACCATCTAGCTGTCTGTCAGAAGTGACATTGGATATCAGACCCGCTAGATTGGCTTGACCAGATGAAGAACTCGGAAGATATCTCTGTTGGGACTGATTTTGGTACTGTCCTTGATGCTGACTCTGTCCCTGGTATGACGCTACCTTCGGTCTTTGACACTCCCTCGCGAAATGTCCCAATCCCTGACAGTTGTAGCATTTGACCTTGGACTTATCAAATCCTATCCCCTTGTTATTCATCTGGAGATTCCTCCCAGTTCTCTTTATGAATCTCTTAACCCGTTGGGTTACCATGGCCAGTTGCCATTTAAGATCCATCTCCTCTAAGTCATCAGGGTCGACCTGAACGTAATCTTCATCCCAAAGAGCCGGATCATTGATCTTCCCTTGAACGCAATTTCCATATGCGGCCACAAACGAAGCAAGCAGATTCAGATGTTCTTCCGCCGATTTTGCGCTCATTGGCATCTTTGAATAGTTCTGACTTGTAGATGCCTGATTGACTTGAGGTTGCGGTTCTTCCGATCTTCCTAACCCTAAGAACGCGCGATTCAGTGAGTCTTCGGACTCTGGTGGCGATGACGTTTCTCCGGTGAAAAACGCTGTAGCACTCTTCTGATCAGCTGTCACTGATGATTTTGATGTCTTTCCAAAATACATCGCCGGATTTTGGACTTGCTCATAATCTGTCTCAGCCTTTATCATTTCGAAGTGATATGCCCTCAACGTTCCCACGATGTCATCCAGTGATTGAGCATAGTATTTATCTTCATTCAGCTTAATCATAGCCACATACATAGCCCATTTGGCTGGTAGGGCATCAAGAAGCTTGTTGTTCTTGTCTGTGTCAGAATACTCAATGCCATGACTTTCAAGCTCTGTTATCAGATGATAAAATCGTGTGATAATATCATCCAACTGTTCATCCTTAAGAGCCTGGAAAATTGCAAACTGTTGGGTCAACAGCTCTGTACGCTTTCTACGTACCCGTGGATTACCCTCACACCGTTTCTGAAGAGACTCCCAAAGCTCTTTCGACGTCCTCTGAGTCCGAAATGTGTGCAAGATATCTTGAGGTAACGCCATTCGGATAATAGAGAAAGCCTTGTTTTCAGCTTCAAATAGTTTCTTGTCATCCTCTTTCATCATTTGGTATGACAGAACCTTTTGACGGCCTTCTACCTCAGATACTGGTGGAATGTACCCTTCATCAATGCACACCCACATGCGCATGTCGTTGAATCGTACAAAATCCGTGAATCTATCCTTCCACCAGTAGTAATCCTCAACTTTCATCAGCTTAGGTGGTGCATTGGCCTTCCCAACTTCGTGATCCATTTCAAGGAATTTCTGAAGGTTCGACATCTTTTCTGAAAGAATTTGAATTTGAACTTAATTAATTTAATTAGAAACTGATTTAAATTAAATTATTCGAATCTAGATAGATTCGAAACTAATTAATGTTTAATCTTTTGGAATTAAATTCGATTAAGTCTTAAAGTTCAAGTAGATTCGAAATAATGTCAGATTCGAACAATCCCACAGATTCGAAGATAGGTCAGATTCGAAGGACTCTTAAACTCGAAGACCCTTAGAATCGAAGGCACAACAGAATCGAAATTCAGTAGAATCGAAGAACAGAATCGAAACAGTAACAGACTCGAAACAAACTCGAAACAATATAGACTCGAGATCCAATTCGAATGTATTAACAGATTCGAAGCAACACAGACTCGAAACTGACTGAAATTGACTCGAAAGGAGCGTATTTTGGTTAGACTCGAAAATAAAGTAAAACCCTAATTACCCCTATAGATTCGAGCGCCGCAAACTCGAAAAACGGCTAACACTTTGATTTTTTGACGTTTTACGGATTAAACCACTATTTTTCAAATGAAAAATAATGATTTCGACCAAAAACGTGAAAAACGACAAAGTGTTTCCCGAATATGAATTTGCTAAGCTCAAAAACACGTTTTTGAGAGAAAAACCGTCCAACTAGCGTCAAGAAACCTAGAATGTATCTGATGAACACGAAGAACACCACGAACACTCCGTTAGGCTCTGATACCACTTGTAAGGTCTACCACTGACAGATCTATCTAGACGCGGATCCGTGAACGAGTGCGGAATCCTCGTTGACGGTCAGACGGACAACTCTCAACCAACGGAAACACGGAGACTATTAGACGCTGAACGAACGACACACGAACGATCCTACGTACTAATTCTCTCCGAAACGGGACTCACCTAGCTGATAAACTCGAGATCGCCTATTGCTTAATTCCTCACGAATTCTGCCAAAGGTCTGCTAATCATTCGAGTCTATCCCTAATTATAGACCCTGATTCGAGTCTGTTGTGGGCCAACCTCGAATCTGGCCTAAGGCCTCATTCGAATCTGTCCATCTGACAGATTCGAATCTAGCCCATTCGAATCTAAGGATACATTCGAATCTATCACAGATTCGAATGCCTTCCTTAACCTATTCGAATCTAGCCTATACACTTAAACACTTACGTGATGAAACTTATGTTTTAACTTATGCTTGACATACTCTTTGACCTTTATGTTTGAACTTCTTGTAATATGTTACATCAAGTTCAAACACACAATCAATAACAGACAAACACATATTAAACATATATATCAAAACACTTGTTAATATTCAGAATATTACTTAAATCATAATGCAGATCGATTAGACTGCTATCGTCACACAGGGTGTACCAACAAGAAATCTGAACGTTAGCAACAATAAAATTGGGTTCGACAAATCCAAAGTTAAGTGCGATAACTGCCAGGGGTTAGGACACTTTGCTCGAGAGTGTCAACGACCCAAAGTTGAAAACTATCAGAATCAATCTCAGGGAAGATATCAGTCTGGTAGTTCGGGTAATCAAGCGAACATCGCGGGTCTGTTAACAAACGTATCATCGGACAGACAGCTCGATGGGACGTATGATTGGAGTTCACATCATGAGTCGAACGCTAGAGCCTTCATGGCTGAAGTGACAGAGATCGGGAATGACGGAGCAGAGGAAGTCACAGAGGACAATGAACAGAGTGATACAAGTCCTGTGTTGGTGGAGAAGTCAGACAATCAGACCATTCTGGAGTTTGCCGCACAAATGGCGAACCTGGAATCGGATCACAAAAAGGTAATTCTGAACTTTTCTACGTTCCGTGATTTATGTGTTTTATGTGCTACTTCCAATGATAGATTGAATTTAGTTCTAGAAACATATAACAATTTAACTGCTCAAATAGAATCCTTAAAATCAGATAATGCTAGTCTCCTAGATATTAAAGAAGATCTTAGGAATAAGCTGAAAGCAGATGCTCAAGATGTTGTTGCTCTAAAAGACAAATAAAGTGAGCAATGTGTCAGGATAGAACTGATGTATGAGCATGTTGAGGCTTTAACCAAAGAACTTATGATTAAGGAGGTCGAGCTAGCTGAATCAAGAGTTAAAGTTGTAGAGGTAAATAGTAAGTTAGAAAAGTTTAGGAACTCTTCACTGAATCTAGGGAAAATCTTAGATGCTCAGCATCAGTCTAAGAAACGAGTAGGTTTAAGTTATAAAGAGAGTCCTCCACCTTTTAATGATAATTATGTGCCTCAGCCTCAGGATAAAACTGATAAACCAGTTGAGTCAGAGGTAGTAGTTGAAACTGTGTCTGAATCTGATATGGATAAATCAACTAAGGTGACTAATAATAATGCTACGATTAAGAAAGTCAAGTTTGTGCAGTCTTCTAGTGACAAAATTCTAGGAGAAGCTAAACCTGAAGTTAATAATCAAAAGGAGGAAATAGTCACGATAGCTGAAAAGAAAGAACATGACACTAGTGAGACACTGTTGGTACACCCTGTGTGACGATAGCAGTCTAAGTCGTATTAGCATTTTGTCTAAGTCATGCTACAAAGTATTGAATACTAACTAATGTTTGATATATGTGTTTATGTGTTTGATATTTATTGATTGTATGTTTGAACTTGATGTGATGTATTACAAGAAGTTCAAACATAAAGTTCAAAGATAAATTCTAACATAAGTTAAAACATAAGTTCAAATATAAGTTTAATATGTGAAATTCGAATTTAGAATTAATTCGAATTTAGTATTGGATGAAATTCGAATTTAGGTCAGTATCTAATTTAACATGGAGGTAAATTCGAATGTGTCATATAGATAAACTCAAATGGGCCTTGGGCCTGGATTCGAGTTTGTCCAATGACAAACTCGAATGGACCTCTATAATAGGGATTAACTCGAATCATTAAGAGACTTTTGCAGAATTGGTGTGAGATTAAGCAAAAGGGCGATTTCGAGTTTATCAGCTGATATCATGTGTTTTCGGAGAGAATCATTGCGTAGGTTCGTTCGTGGTCGATCGTACAACGTTGTGGTAGTCTCCGTGTTCCGTGTGAGTGTTATATCCGTCAAGCCACTAACGAGGATTCCGCACTTGTTGGTGTGTGTCACGTCAGAGAAGAGGTGTGAGGGTAACCCGAGGGTTAGAAGGAAACGCATGGAAATGCTCAAACAGCAGTTTGCAATCTTCAAAAGAATTGAAGGATGAAAAGCTGGAGGAGACAATCACCCATTTTTATCATCTGCTTACAGAGTTAGATAGTCATGACATTGAGTATAGTGAAACTGAGAAGAACAACAAGCTTCTGGATGCTTTACCGGCCAAGTGGGAGATGTATGTGGCCTTAATCAAGCATGATGAAGATAAATACTATACTCTGTCTCTAGAAAATGTGGTGGGAACGCTGAGGGCATATCATTTCGAGTTGCTAAAGAAGGAGTCAGATTTTGATCAAGTTCAAGATCCTGCAATGTACTTCCGGAAATCAAAACCTTCAGTGGCAGCTGAAATGAAGACAGCTACAGCCTTTTTCACGGGAGAAATGTCGTCACCGGCAGAGACTGAAGAATCACAGAGTAGGGCTTTCTTAGGGTTTGCTAGACCAGAAGAAAAGCCGCAGCATCAGGCTACTCCGGCATCTACATCTCAGGGATATTCTAAGATGCCAATGAGCGCAAAATCGGCTGAAGACCACCTGAATCTGTTGGCTTCATTTGTGGCCGCTTACGGCAATTGTGTTCAAGGCAAAATCAACGATCCTGCTCTCTGGGATGAGGATTACGATCAGGTAGACCCTGATGATCTTGAAGAGATGGATCTACAATGGCAACTGGCCATGGTAACTCAAAGAGTTAAGAGGTTCATCAAAAGGACGGGAAGAAATCTGAATATGAGTAACAATAGGATTGGCTTCGATAAGTCCAAGGTTAAATGCTACAACTGTCAAGGTTTGGGACACTTCGCTAGAGAGTGTCAGAGACTGAAGGTAGAGAATTACTAGGGACAGTATCAGAATCAGCAAGGACAGTATCAGAACCAATCACAAGGACGATATCTTCCAAGTTCTTCAACCGGTCAAGCGAATATAGCTGGTCTGTTATCGAATGTCACATCAGACAGACAGCTAGACGACACTTATGACTGGAGTACACATCCAGAATCAAATGCTAGAGCCTTTATGGCTGAAGTAACTGAGAATGGGTGTGAAGGGGCAGAGGAAATCACTGGGGACAGCAGTCAGAATGACAGAAGTCCGATGTGGGTAGAGAAGTCAGATGATCAGACAATTCTGGAGGTTGCCGCTCAGATGGCCAACGTGGAATCCGATCATACCAAGGTAAGTCTAAACTTCTCTCTTTTCCGTGATTTTTGTGTTTTATGTGCTACATCTAACGATAGGTTGAATTTAGTACTAGATACACATCAAAATTTATCTGCTCAAAATGCATCGTTAAAAATCCGATAATGCTAGCTTAGAAGTTATAAAGCAAGATCTTAGGGATAAGCTTAAGGCTGATGCACAGGTTGTTATAGTTCTAAAGGACAAACTGAGCGAACAGTGTGTTAGGTTAGAACTCATGTACGAACATGTTGAGGCATTAACCAAGGAGCTGAAAACCAAAGACATAGAGCTAGCTGAATCTAAGGTAAGGGTAGCTGACGTCAATAGTAAACTTGAAAAGTTTAGGAACTCATCTCTTAACCTAGGGAAAATTTTAGATGCTCAACGCCAATCTAAAAAGCCTGTAGGTTTAGGATATCATGAGAGTCCTCCGCCTTTTAATGACAACTATGTGCCTACCTCAGGAGAAAACTGAGAAATCAGTAGACTTAGAGGAAATATAGGAACCAGTGTCTGAACCTGTAAAGGAAAATACACCTAAGGTGACTGATACTAATGTCAAGATTAAGAAAGTTAAGTTTGTGCCTTCCTCTAGTGATACACCTGTAGGAAAACACAAAATTGATTTTAATGATCAGGATGATGAACCAGTCACTATAGATGCACCAAAAGAACCACACACTAATGAGACACCTAAGTCAAAGGGCACACACAAGAAGTCTATTGATAAAATGTCTTGCTTTAGATGTCACGAAAGGGGGCACGTTGCTTCTAACTGTCCGCATAGGAAAGTCCACACTACACCTAAGACAGGGAAGCCAGAACAAGCTACGCCTTCTACAAGTGTTGCGAGCACTAGTAGTTCTCAGAGTACCGAGAAAACTTTGCAAGCTACGCCAAAAACGGCTGTGAAACAAATACCAGTGAAAGGTGGACCAAAAGAAGTGATTAGGACTAACTCACCAAATCGAGTCATTAATCAATCTAGGTCTGGACCACAACAACAATATAGGAGCACAACACCTAGTAGAGCTTACACTCCGGTTAGGTCACATGCTCCTGTTAGACATCACACAACGGGTAAAGCTCAGGGATATCAGTCTGAAATGAATTATAATCGTAATTATTCAAGAGCACCACAGCAAATGCCTACTCAAAGGCAAAGAGTGAACTTAAATCACTCGGCACCACAACAAACTCCAGTTCAAAGACCCAAGTCACCTGAAAGGAGAGATGGGTATTTGAAAGAGTTTAAGTATGTGGATGTATAGCAACATCAAATACAAACTTTCTGTGGATGTATAGCAACATCAGATACATCTTAAATTGGAAAGCATAGAAAAATCGCACTAAATTGAGAGTCAAAACAAGTAACTCTGTTGTACGTAAGTACAGACCTGTTGCCTCTGTTTTGATTCGGGTTAGCAAGATAAGTCGCTTTGTTGTACGTCAGTACAGACCTGTCACCGCTGTCTTGCTAGCTTTAAAAAATAAACCGTAAGACAAATTAAGACACTTTGTTGTATGTAAATACAGACCTGTGTCCGATGTTTGCCTTTTAAAGAAAGTTTGCAAATACCAAAAAGTTAAAATCATTGTGTGTATGCCTTGATCATAAAAGTATGTCTATGTCTGAGTCACGTAAGATAATTTCATGATAAATAAAAAGGCTAAGGGATATTCTGAAATGTAACATGTTTAAAGGGGAAATAATACCAACAATCGGCGAGAAATGTATGTCACGCCAGACAATCAAAGGAATCAAAAATTCCTAAGTGTGGAAGTTTAAGTACTAAAAGTGCGTATTTGACGTCGCTATCTGATTGAACCTTTCTTTGACTATACTCGTCAAAAATATTCTGTTAAGTTTTGTTTTAGTATAGGTTGTAAATTTTAAATAATGTAGTTTACTCTAAGTTTAATTTTTGTTCACTATTTTAACTTTAATTTATTTTACTTTTAATTTATTTTATTTTAATTATAAATTTTACTTAAGAAAAAGGTCAAAATTTACTAAAGGTGCATTCCTAGATGAATAAAATATGCATTGCGTGAAAATCTTGGGCTTAGGGTAAAAGATTCGGCATAGTTTATTCCGTTACACGAAAAGGTTGAAAATTTTGAAAAAGTTGAATTTATTTCAAAGATTTTTGAAATTTTCTAAATTATCAGATTAAATTCGAGTCTAAGCAAAAATTCGAATATACATTCGAATTTGGCATTAAACTCGAGAACAGTCACAAACTCGAAGGAGGATGGTATAAAAAGGTCAACAGTGATAGTCATAAATCACCTACCTTCGATTTTAATCCTTCGAGTTTATCAGAGCGACTTCGAGTTTATCTTCGAGTTTACCGGTTTTCGAGTTTTTTCCTATTTGTCGACTTGTGTCCATTTGTGTTCGAGATTACCAACATATCTAGGTATAATCAATAGTTTTGTACAAGATTTAGGTGGTTTTAGACTCCATTTGAGCCAAAATCAAAGGATTTTTAGAGTTTTAATGGTGTAAAGTTTGTAGTTCAAATTAACAAACTTTGAACCTATAAAATGTCAAATTGATTACAAATATCCTTGATTAGGACCTTTTAGGACTAATGGATGTAGTTTTCTAAGTCTAAAAGGGTTATAATCTTGGAGTTTTGTGATTAAAGTGACCGACATTCTCAAGTTTGTTCATAGTCTCAAGTTTGATCGTGGTCTCGAGTTTGTCACTAAACTCGAGGAAGACATTTAATTCAAAATGATGATTGTTTCGAATTTGACATTCGAATTTATCATTAAATTCGAAATGAGGGTACATTCAAACTTGTTGTTCGAATTTGACATTATGTTCGAATTTTTTGATTAAAATTTTAATTAAACTTGTAGAAATTCATAAGTGTTGGATTTTGTCCTTATACAAGTTCAAAATAAAACAAATTTGAATTTACACAAGTTTATTGCTTTTTAATAATTTTAATATTTTATTTGCTATATTGTGCAGACATGGCAGACAGATTTTTTGTTCCGAAGCATAACATGGTCATCTCTCCTGACCATGCTATTCCAGAGGCTCAAGCTTTTTGCCAGATGGTGGATTTCTTGAATGAATCAAGGATTGCCTATGCGCTATCTCATAATATTCAGATAGTTATCCCTTACGTTCATCAGTTCTGGGATCATTTGCAAGTGGACTGTACTGTTACTCCGACAGTACTAAGAACGAGGGTCGCTGGACACCCTCTAGTGTTTTAAGCCGACATGCTACGTCGAGTTTTGCAACTGGGTTCTCAAGAACAAGAGAATGGGCCGATTGATTTTCCATTATCAATCAGGTAGGTGGCTTTTGTTAGGATAGGGTATAGTCTGGATGTAACGAAGTCTTCTTACATGAAAAGTGGGCTTATCGGATAATGGAGATATTTGGCGCATGTTTTTATGGTATGTTTTGCGGCGAAGAAAGCAGGCTTCGATTACATTGTATCGAAGATTGAGTCAGGAATGATAGCATTGGTGTACAATCAACGGTTTAGCTTCTCTGAGATGTTCTTTTCTGAGTTTGTTCAACAAATAACAGCTCCAGACAGAGAAATATTTCTACTATATCTGCGATTCGTGATGATGCAGATCAGACATTTCCTGCCAAACCTGCCACAGCTGAACGAAATTCAAAGCGTTGCTGTCATCGATAAATGAATTTTTGCAGACTGCTCAGCTCATAGAGGAAGACTGGCAAGGCCAGTAGAGGCACCACTATTTGGGGCCGTAATTAATCCGGATTTCCAAGTAGGGGAAGATGCCAACTGGGCAGGGGATTTATAGGCTCCTCAACAACCACAGCAACAGCAACCGCCACAACCAAGGCCTCAGCAACAGAGAAGGAGGCAAAGACCATCTGCCAGACAAATCCAGGCTGACAGGCCTTCCACAAGTCAAGTACGGGAGCCGGTGGTAACACAGGAGCCAGTAGAAGCTCGTACATCAGGTGCTGAAGCTAGTACTTCACATGTCGCCCCCGGAAATAATCAACGGGCGGAAACTTTGGAAGAGATATGGGCTTGTGTGCCAAATGCAAATGAGCAAATTACAGCTGAGCTCATCGTAGACATTCTGGAACCACCGGAATGAGAAATTGACGTTTTTAGGCAAATCGATGAGTATCAACCTGAGACAGCAGGTGACGCCGAGTCAACTTCAGAGTTTGAATCAGAGGAAATGGAAGAAATTGAGGTTGAAAAAGAAACAGAAGATCCTTCCATCCACATACGGACATATGGATCAAGATTAGTTGTGATTGAGGAGGGAGCTAGAAGGAGAAGAGCTGCAAGGGAGTCAGATGACTCGTATTTTGAGGAGGAAGAAGTAGCCCCTCTGATACAGAGGCAGAGAGCGAAGAGACATCGCTTCATGCAGGGAGCTTCAGCCTCTGCTTCTGAGCCAGAAATACCTCAACCTCCACCCGTTCAAACAACCATTCCACCACCACCACCACCACCTGTTCAACCATCCATCCCCTCGCCAATCATTCCAACTCCCATACATTCCATACCATCCACATCATCAACCTTCACAGACAATCAAAGGTTTTCTGAGCTTTGAAGCAAGGTTGAATTCCAACAAGTCCAAATCTTTCAGTTAACAAAGGCTCTCAGTGAAGTACAGCAGCATAATGCCAAAGTCGACATAGAGAATGCTGAGTTAAAGAAAGTTGTGGGTAAGATCGAGGAAGATAATTTGGAGCTTAAAACGTTTGTTGTCGATCAAGCTGCCAAGATCCGATCAATGCGATCCCTTATTGAGCAATTATTGAAAAATCTAAAGGCTCAGGGGGAGACGAGTTGTCGGGATCAGGAGGAGTAGCCAAGGGGTGGAGATGTGAAGGTGATGATCCCAGTGCACCAAAAGATAATGAGCCAGTAGATTTTCCTGCTGGTCTGTATGCTGAAACTCAGGGGGAGACGAGTCAAGGTAGATCAGGAGAAGCAAGCTCCTCAAAGATTACAGAGAGTGAAGTGCACGAAATGATTGAAGCATTAATGGATATCGATGAAGACCCTCTAGACTTTGGTTTTGATTTCGAGAACGAAATGGAAGATTTAGAAGAAGGAGAGTTCGTGCCTGAAGATATAACCGACTGGAAATCTGATGACGAAGTTTATGTTGATGAGGATGATGAAGCGAATGAGATCATTGTTCAACAAAACCCCATCACAGATACATACGTAACAGAAGGAAATAGTGTGATTGACATAGAAGTAGTCAAAGCTGCTTTGAATGTTGAATCATCAATTGAAGAGCCTGCCAGAGAGCTTACAAACGAAGAAAAAAGAAAGCTGTGGTTCAGGGCAGAGAAAAAGGACTTAGACCTGAAGAAAAGGATGCGTGTGTCGGGTGCTGGAGAGCTATCGTGAAATATTTTAGGCTGGTTCTTTGACCGAGAACTGCAGCTATTAATTATCAAACGAAAGGATGGCCTCCAGTATCTCAGAAGAAGATTGAAAGCGTTCAACTCCTTACCAAAAGTTGAAATAAAGGCGTTAGCATGGAAAGAGCTCATTAATATCGGCGACGACCCTTATGCTGAAGTTATAGCTAAGATCATCAGAAAAGAAGGGAGATCGAGGAAATTTGAGAGGCTCAATCCAAGAGTTGGTAAAAGAGTAATGGACAATACTCGAATTGATCCTCTAACTAGTAGACCGTGGATGAAAATTCAATATAAACCAGTTAGATGTCTGAAGAAGGTACCTCTCAAGCCAATGCCACAGAACCTCATGAAAAATCTCAATTGGTGGTACGTGGAAAGTGAGATAGGAGAAGCAGTGATGGAGGGCTTCGAAGAAAATGTAATTCTTAGAGTGTACGATCCACTACACCTAGTGAACCTTTCCAAGGATGACCTGGAAGTGCTTCATGCTCATCAAATCTCAAGCGATGCACATATGGAAAATGAAGCTAGAAAGTATCAAAATGTAGTTAAAGTATGTATTGAGCAAGGTTTGTATACTGGAAGTACTTTGAATAAATCTAGTTCTTAATCAAAATGTAAATAGTTAGAAGCTATCGTCAAGGGGGAGTCTGTTGGTACACCCTGTGTGACGATAGCAGTCTAAGTCGTATTAGCATTTTTTCTAAGTCATGCTACAAAGTATTGAATACTAACTAATGTTTGATATATGTGTTTATATGTTTGATATTTATTGATTGTATGTTTGAACTTGATGTAATGTATTACAAGAAGTTCAAACATAAAGTTCAAAGATAAATTCTAACATAAGTTAAAACATAAGTTCAAATATAAGTTTAATATGTGAAATTCGAATTTAGAATAAATTCGAAATTAGTATTGGATGAAATTCGAATTTAGGTCAGATTCGAATTTAACATGGAGGTAAATTCGAATGTGTCATACAGACAAACTCGAATGGGCCTTGGGTCTGGATTCGAGTTTGTCCAATGACAAACTCGAATGGACCTCTATAATTAGGGATTAACTCGAATCATTAAGAGACTTTTGCAGAATTGGTGTGAGATTAAGCAAAAGGGCGATTTCGAGTTTATCAGCTGATATCAAGTGTTTTCGGAGAAAATCATTGCATAGGTTCGTTCGTGGTCGATCGTACAACGTTGTGGTAGTCTCCATGTTCCGTGTGAGTGTTATATCCGTCAAGCCACTAACGAGGATTCCGCACTCGTTGATGTGTGTCACGTCAGGATAGATCTGTGTAATGCAAGACCTTACAGACACCAAAATCAAATGGCACTCATAAGAAGTCTATTGACAAAATGTATTGCTTTAGATGCCATGAATGGGGACATGTTGCGTCTAGCTGTCCATATAAGAAGGTAGAATCTACACCTACTGTTGGAAAGCCTGAACAACATAAACCCTTACCAAGTTTAGGTAGCACAAGTAGTTCTCAAAATTCTGAGAAGATTGTGAATGCCACACCAAAGACTGATGTTAGAAATGTACCGGTGTCGGTTAGACCAAATGAAGTGGTTAGGACTAATTCACTAAATAGAGTCCCTAATCAATCTAGGTCAGGACCTCAACAGCCTTATATGAGTACAACACCTAGAAGAGCTAACACTACTTTTTGGTCTCACACTCCTCAAATATGTCAGACACCAGGTAGAGCCCAGGGATATCAATCTGAAATGCCCTATAATAGAAATTATTCGAGGGCTCAACAGAAAATGCCTACCCAAAGGCCAAGAGTGAACTTAAATCACTCTGCACCACAACAGGTTCTCAATCAAACAGCCAAGTCACCTGAAAGGAGAGATGGGTATTTGAAGGAGTTCACGTATGTGGATGAGAACGGTATTACCAAGTCAGTCATGGCTTTGGTCCCCGTGATAACTAACTTGTTTTCTTACATGTGCAGGAGCTAACTACAGGTCTAAACAACAAGTGGTTCGTCGACAGTGGTTGCTCTAGGCACATGACTGGGAAAGGAGTCTGCTCACAGACTTCGAGGGAGGGAACAAGGGATTCGTATCATTCGCTGGGAACAAGGGAGGAAATATCACTGGAACAGGAGTGATCACTAATGGGACTATCACACCTGATCAAGTATAGCACGTTGATTGACTTGCTCACAATCTCATTAGTGTCTCTCAGATCTGTTATAAGAGGAATTCAGTTTTGTTTACTGATACTGAAGCGTTAGTGCTGAAGTCGGGATCCAAAATACCTAAAGAGTGGATTATGATGAGAGCCCCAAGGAAGAATAATTTGTACATGCTGGACATGAACATTTCAGATTCGTCGATGGGAACAATCTGTCTATTATCTAAAGCTTCAGAGACCGAGTCCGTCTTATGGCACAGACGCATGGCACACTTGGACCTAAGGAAAAAGAACTACATCACTAAACATGGTCTGGTGCAAGGTGTCATGATGAAGAGTTTTCAGTTTGAAGACAAGTGTGTACCGTGCAAGAAAGGCAAACAACACAAGGAGTCACACAAGTCTAAGACTCATAACTCAATAGCTTCCACTTTTGATTTGTTGCATATGGACCTATTCGGACCTATCAACAAAAGGAGTATAGGTGGTAGTTGGTACTATTTAGTTATCACTGATGATTACTCACGTTTTTCATGGGTTTTCTTTTTAGGTACGAAGGACGAAACAGCTGCAAAGTTGATTGGTTTCTTAGACCAACTTGAAAACTCCTACAGGACGAGGGTAAAACGTATCAAGGGTGATAATGGAATAGAGTTTAAAAACATAGTAATTGGTGTATATTGCCTATCCAAAGGCATAGTGCATCCATTTAGTGCACCTTATGAGCCACAACAAAATGGGGTGGCAGAACGGAAAAACAGGACATTGATTGAGGCAGTAAGGACCATGCTCTCGGATTCAAAGCTTCCTAACAAGTTTTGGGGGGAGGCAGTGAATACCACTTGTCATGTTTTAAATCGGGTCCTTACTATCAAATCACTGAACAATACCTGCTATGATGTTCTGAATAAAAGACCACCAAATTTAACTGGCTTCAAACCGTTTGGGGTATCGTGTACATTAATGAAAACAAAACATCAACCTAAGTTTGGTGAAAAGGCTGACGAAGGTTATTTCCTAGATTATGTGCCTAACTCACCAAACAAAAGGGTTTTTAACTAAACAAACGGTACGGTAGAAATTGTGTATAACATTGATGTAACAAGTTATACACATGAACCCCAAACTGGTCCGGAATGGATATTTGATTATGACAAATTGTTTGAATCATTTAACATTCCTTTGGATGGAAATGCAGGTCCAATTGAAGATGACTTATCGTCAATGAATCTGAATGACGAGGGTCAAAGTTTTCCAAAAGCAAGCATTTAATCAACTTTTGAGCCTACTACGACAGAAGATAGAGCTCCATCAGAGAATGAACCTGAGTTACCTACAAACGAGAATCAGACTACTACTTCTAATTTCGAGGACAGTGATCATGAGGAAGAGAATGTAACGTCTGAAGTCGTTCCCCCGTTAGGTGAAATAGGATCAAATTTAAGGGATAATCTTAGGGTCGATGAGATTGAAACATCGAGGATAAACAGGGATCATCCTGTTTAGAGCATCATAGGAAATCCGCATTCTGGTGTGAGAACTAGGAGTAATTTGAATAACAACACAGTCCTGTTGTCTATGATTAATGACTCCGAGGCTTTTCACACTTGTCTTTATTCATGTTTTATCTCACAAGTAGAGACGAAGAATGTGCAAATGGCACTGAAAGACAATTCTTGGGTTGAAGCGATGCAAGAAGAACTGTCACAATTCAGAAAGCTAGAAGTGTGGGAGTTAGTGTCGCTACCGCGAGGAGAAGTTGTCATAGGAACCAAATGGGTTTTTAAGTGCAAGAGAGACGATCGGGGTATTGTTACTCGCAACAAGGCTAGAATTGTGGTAAAGGGATTCAACCAAGAAGAGGGAATCGATTACAACGAGGTGTTTGCACCAGTGGCAAGGCTTGAGGCCATCCGTCTGTTTCTGGCCTTTGCATCCTTCGAAGGATTTAAAGTCTATCAACTTGATGTAAAGAGTGCCTTTCTGTATGGAAAGGTGAAGGAGCTGGTGTACGTCGAACAACAGTCTGGGTTCACTGATCGGGTCACTTATGTATTTAACTTCTTCTAGACCTGACATAATGTTTGCTGTGTGTATTTATGCTAGGTTTCAAGCCAATCCAATAGAAATGCATATGAAAGCTGAGAAGCGGATTCTGAGATACCTCAAGTCGAAACCGAAGCTGGGAATTTGGTGTTAGGCTGATGGTGATCTGGAATTGGAGGCATACACGGATTCAGATTATGGAGGTTGCAGCTTGAACCGAAAGTCAACAACTGGAGGTTGTCAGTTCCTTGGAGGGAGGCTCGTATCCTGGCGATGCAAGAAACAGACTTCGGTAATCGTGTCAACGTGCGAGGCCGAATATGTAGCTGATGGTAGTTGTTGTTCACAGGTTTTGTGGATACAACAACAATTGCGGGACTACGGTTTGACTTACACTCATACTCCCATTAGGATAGATAACCAATCTACTATTGTTTTAACTAATAATCTAGTTAAACACAGTAAAACAAAGCACATAGACATAAGACATCATTTCATACGTGATTGTGCTGAAAATAACTTAATAAAGCTAGTAAATAAAAGTGGCAACGGAAGATAATAATGCTGATTTATTCACTAAAGCTTTTGATAAGTCACGTTTTGAGTTGTTAGTTCAACTGAATGGTATGCGTAATCCAGAGTAACTTGACCTTAGTAGATTTTCTTTCTTCTTATAGTGAGTTGATGGTTAAATACAATTTATTTCCTTTTATAGTATGTTAGTGGGTTAGTTTATTAGCTTATCTTAATTATGAAAAACAAAAGAAAAAAGAGAGAAAAACCATAAAAAATTCAAAAAAGAAGAGAATATTAGAAAAATGAGTTAAGTCTTAGATTCATAGGTTCAAAGTGACAAAAATTAGCACAGTCGAAACAATCTTTAAGTGTTAAACTTTCACATAATGCACCTTAAAATTCTAAGTGATATACACTTTCTGGTTTGATGTGTTGGTAGGCATAATACACAAAAGGGAATCTCAAAAGCTAATAAAATATTCAAGAAAAAGGCATATGTGTTACTAACTTAGATGTATGACCAGATGGTCTTAATTTCTATGTTAGAGACATACAGACAATGATTGCAAATGAGGTATGCAAATTTTCTGGGGGATGTATAGCAACATCAAATACATCTTAAAGAAAAGAAAAGAAAATTTTTGATAAAAAGGAGAGAGTCAAAACAAGTCGCTTTGTTGTACGTAAGTACAAACCTGTCACCTCTGTTTTGATTCGAGTTAGGAAGATAAGTCGCTTTGTTGTACGTAAGTACAGACCTATCACCGCTGTCTTGCTAGCTTTAAATAAACTTTAAGACAAACTAAGACACTCTGTTGTATGTTGTATGTAAATACAGAACTGTGTCCGACGTTTTCCTTTTAAAGAAAGTTTGCAATACCGAAAAGTTATAATCATTGTGTGTCTGCCTTGATCATAGAATTATGTCGAAGTATGGGACACGCATGGTAATTTTCTTGATAAATAAAAAGGCCAAGGGATATTTCAAAGTGTAAAATGTTTAAAGGGAAAAACATACCGACAATTGACTTGGAATGTATATCACAACAAACAATCAAGGAATCAAAAAATTCCTAAGTGTGAAAGTGAAATACTGAAAATGCGTTTGACATCGCTATCTAATTGAACCTTCTTTGACTTTCTCACAAAAATATTCTGTTAGTTTACTTCGTAAATTTTAAAAGTAGTTTTGAGTAGCTTAAGTTTAAATTTAATTCAAAAATTTTTTTTATTTTATTTTAGTCCATTTTATTTTATTTTAATCTAAGTAGGAAAAAGGTCAAAGTTACTAGGATGCATTTTTGGTTGAATAAACAAATATTGCGTGAAAATATTTTTCTTGGTGTGAATAATTTTGCAAGGTTTGTAAAATTCCGTTACACGAAAAAGTTGAATTTTATTCAAGTATTTTCAAAATTTTCACTTAAGTTCGAAATTCAGACAAATTCGAACCTCACTTCGAATTTGTCAGGAAGTTCGAGTTTATGCTAAGTTCGAAGGTTCTTCGTAAAAATAGGTCAACAATACTTCATTTAAGGCACCTACCTTCAAATTTGTTCATTCGAACTTGTCTCCGGAGATTTCAAACTTGTCATTCGAACTTGTCGCATTCGATTTTCTCATTTTTCTTTGAAGTTTTGCGCACTTTTCTAGAACATACTCATACATTTGGGTATAATAATAATTATTATACAAAGTTTGGGTAGTGTAGGACATTATTATGGCAAAAATCGAGTGTTTTTTATGTTTATTTGTGTTTAGACTGTGTGGTTTAAAGTCACAAGTTTTGACCGGTAAAAGTTCAAATAAAACACATATAACTTCGATTAGAACCCAATAGGACTAGATTATACTTTTGTTTATGTCAAATGGGGTTAAAATCTTGGATTTTAGTTTGAAAATGACCGACTTGGAACATGTTCTTCAGGTACGAACTTGTCAGAAAGTTCAAACTTGTTGAAATATCTACAAGTTCGAAGTCAGTCAAGTTCGAACATAATCCTCAAATTTCTTTAAATTCGAATGATTTTAAAATAAATTCGAACTTGTCTAAGTTCGAATGTGTTGGATTTCGAACTTATGTAAGTTCGAAATTATGCAAATTCGAAATAAAGAAGTTTCATTTTATTTCATTATTACTAATATTGGTTGTTGTTTCTCTATGCAGATATGGGTGATCCGGCATTCTTTAATAAACATAACATGGTTATGTCTGTGGATAGGGAATTACCTGAAGCTCAGTCGTACCGGCATATGATCGAGTTTCTGACTTAGTCGCGAGTGTCATATGCTCTGACTCACAATCTGCAAATCATTTTACCATATGTGCGTCAATTCTGGGAGCATCTCGAAGTGGATTGCTCAGTGACGCCTACCGTACTTCGAACAAGGGTTGGGGGATAGCCAATTGTCTTTTAGCTGATATGTTGTGTCAAATCCCTACAGCTAGGGACGGAGGACCAAGAAGCGGGGCCTATAGATTTCCCGCCACATATCCGACAAGTGGCATTTTTGAGAAAGGGATATGCCCAGGACATTACGAAGGCCTCATATGTGAAAAGTGCCTTGATTGGACAATGGCGTTATCTTGTTCACGTCATTATGGTTCGTTTTGCGCCGAAGAAGGCCGGTTTTGATACTATGGTGTCCAAGCTCCAATCGGCGTTAATTGCCTTAGTGTACAACAAGCAATTTAGTTTCTCTAAGATGTTCTTCGGGGAGTTTCAGCATCAAATCACAGCTCCATTCAATTTTCATGTACCCACGTTTTGCGATGATGATTATTCGCCACTTTTTGACCAATTTACCACAACTTCCAGATACAAATGGCTTGGCCATAATAGATAAAAGGATTTTTGTTGACTGCTAGTCACATAATGCGAGAAGGGCTGAGCAGATCAGGCCGCAAGTGGCACCTCTGTTCTGGGCAGTTATTGACCATGATTTTGTAGCCCCAGAGGGTGATAACTGGGCAAGTGAAGTCCCGCAGCAGCAGCAGCAACAACAGCAGCCACAACAGCAACAACAACAACAAAGACAATGCCGCAGAGCACCGACAAGCAGGCCTCCGGTTGCTAGACCATCACCTCCTAAACAACCAGCATCTACAGCAGCTGGTCCATCAATGGAAGCTGTCAGCCCATCGAGTTCGGCCCCCCAATTTGATAAGAGGGCGCAAACTCTTGAGGAGATATGGGCGCAAGGGATAGCCTCGGAGCAAAACATTGCTGAACAACTGGTTCAGAATGTTTTAGAGCCTCCAGATGAGTTCAATGATATTTTTAAAGAGATTGATGAATACCAGCCACCGGAAGCTGAGGATATGGACACAGAGGTCCACGGTGAAGAGGAAGAAGAAGGAGTATCAGCTGAGGCTGAAGGGCATGTTGAGAACGCCTCAGAATCTAGTTCTGATGTCGAGGATTGAGATATCTCAATTAGTACATATGGATCGAGGTTAGTTGTGAACAAAAGGAGATCAACAAGACCGGCTCTGATTGACGAAGAGACCGAAGAATCTGAGTATGAAGAAGAGGAAGAAGAAGTTCCACTCGTACCTAGGCATAGCGCCAGGCGGCATAGATTTATGCAGGGAGCTCCATCCACTTCGGCTCCTGAACCTGTGTTACCGGCTGCTCCATCAACTTCAACACCACTCCATCAACATCCACCTACATTCCATCAACATCAACTACATTCACAGACAATCAGCGTTTCACAGAGCTGAAAGGAAAGGTAGACTTCCAAACAGTCCAAATTTTTCAACTTTCAACAGAAGTGAAAGAGCTACAAGAGCATAATGCCAGAGTTGATCAAGAGAATGCTGAGTTGAGAACAACAGTGGCTGATCAACAGTCTGAGATGAAGACGGTGAAGACCCTCCTGGAGCAATTATTGAAAAAGCTGCAAGCTCGGGGGGAGAGTAGTTGCAAGGCAGATCAGGTGAGGAGAGAAGATGACGACGACAATGATCCAGATGCTGAAAGAGAAAGTGAGCTAGCAGATCTTTCTCAGAAGACTGCTCAGCAAGCACAAATTCAGGGGGAGCCTAGTCAGTCGGGTGTGAGAGAAGGAGGAGAAGGCAAAGCTTCAAAGACTACTGAACATGAAATGATTGAAGCATTGTTGGGTCTTGATGATGAAGATGATTTTGGTTTTGATCAAGAAGACTTGGAGGAAGGAGAGTTTATTCCTGAAGACGTAGTCGATTGGAAGTCGGATGACAAGCTTGTGGAGGATGAGGATGACAATGTAGAACAAGTAGTTATCCCAAAGCAACCTATCACCGAACAATATATACATAATGAGCAGAATGTGATAGATCTAGATGAGCTGAACTTAGCATATATGGATGAATCAGATTCTGAAATAGTTGAAAACGAGCAAACAAGAGAAGATATGATAAAGTTATGGTTCAGGAAGGAAGAAAAGAAGACAGATCTGGTAGTGAAGAAGAGAATGAGAGTGCCAAATCCTGGAAATCTCTCAGGAGGAATCTTAAGCTGGTTCTTTGATAGAGAACTGCAACTATTCATGCTCAAGAGAAGAGATGGGCTTCAGTACTTGAGGAGAACTTTGAAGGTTTTAAAGTGTTTATTGCTGATTTTCGTATATATATGCTAGCAAATCTTATAATTTATCTGAAATTTTAATTGTATTCTTGAGTCTTCTTCGTGTTCATAGAAGAAAACATTTGTTTGATCTTTAAAATCAATATTTCTGAACTGTTTGTGGTTAAATCTCGTTTGATAATATATTCCTTCGGGTGAACATCATATTGTTTAATCACAAATTTGTGTAACAAAGTTTGTTTGATTTTAAAAATCAATCAGATTGATGTTTTAACTTTGTTAAAATTTCAAAAATTCAACTGTTAAAATTACCGAGAGTTACAACTCTTCGATCCCTCTAACTGCTCATTCTCACTTAAATTTTTTCTAAGTCACTCAAGCTTATCCGAGGGTTACAACTCTTGGATCACACATCACACACAACTGTTCACTTGATTTTTCTAAGGACTTTAGCATGTCTGATTCATCCTAGAGTTACAACTCTCGGGTACCAAAGTGTGCATAAAGTCATAAAATATTTTTCCAAGTCTTCATCATCCGTAAGTTAAATCTATCGGATAAAGCTTTATCCGAGAGTTGCAACTTGTAACACGCTTGCTGTGTGTTCATAAGTTTTCATAAGCACTTACCCACCCTGATCAAAGAAGCTTTAAACATGAATCGCGATACACTAGCCATGGGATCAGATGTTAGACCTCCAACCTTGTATTGGGTTCGATACACTCTGTGGAAATCCTGGTTCCTAGAATTCATCGAACGTTATGACTTAGCGGAAGACATTCTTGTCTCAATCTACAAAGGTCCAGCAACTTCGATCCGGATCTTCCACCTGAGACTAACCATGAATTGGTAATCAAAGAAAACGCCGTTCTCACTCCTGAACAACTGAATTGTAAGAAAGCTGATAGAATTGCACGTTGTTTAATCATCCAGGCTGTTGCGGATGAAATATAGATTACCATTGATAGTTTTAAGACTGCTCGTGGGATGTGGGAAGAGATTGTGAGACAAATGCAAGGTAATGATCGGAACGCAAAACAGCGAGAGTGTAAGGTCACCTCCCTACGGATCTGATCTTGACGTGACACCTTCCAACGAGTACGGAATCCTTATTAGGGGCTTAACGGATCGATCACATACACGGAAACCAGAGACTAACACAATGATAGACGTCACGACGAACGACTCAACACGTGTATCTCTCCGAAATGACTCTCTGAAATCTTCATAAGTTCGTAGTGCCCAATACGAGCTTTGGATACTAATCTCTGCAAAAGTCCCTAATGAAAACAAATTAACTCTTAATTATAGAGCTTAGATTTGAACTTAGCTCAAACAAGTTCGTATAGGCCCAAGCCCACGAACTTGTCCACTACATGTTCGAACTTAGTGTTGGTACATCCTGTGTGACGATAGCAGTCTAAGTGATCATGCATTGTGATTCTAGCAAGTGTTTGTTATACATGTTTATATATGGTTGATATTTATTAGTGTTTGTATGTTTGGACTTGATGTAGAGTATTACAAGAAGTTCAAACATAAAGTACAAAGATAAAGTCAATCATAAGTAATAACATAAGTTTCAACACTTAGCTGTTTATGTAAAAGGCTAGATTCGAATCATTCAAGGCTTGGCATTCGAATCTGTGATAGATTCGAATGTAGCCTAGATTCGAAGAGTCCAGATTCGAGAAAGTCTTTGTGGACAGACTCGAATGGGCCTTGGGCCAGATTTGAGTTTGGCCCATAACAGACTATAATCAGGGTCTATAATTAGTGATAGACTCGAGATATTATCAGACTTTTTGCAGAATTCGTCAGGGATTAAGCAATAAGCGATCTCGAATCTATCATTGGTTTTCGTGCAGTTTAGGAGAGAATCAGCTCGTAGGATCGTTCGTGTGTCGTTCGTTCAGCGGCTGATAGTCTCCGTGTTTCGTAGTTTAGAGTTGTTCCGTCTACCCGTTAACGAGGATTCCGCACTCGTTGACGGTTCCGCGTCTAGATAGATCTGTGTTAGGTAGACCTTACAAGTGGTATCAGAGCCAGGTTACGATCCTGGGACCTGTGGGCTAATGAAAAATCTAAAAGCTCCGGGGGAGACAAGTTGTAGAGATCATGAGGAGCAGCGTAGAGATGAAGATGATGAAGGCAATGATCCCAATGCATCTAATGAGAATGAGCCAGTAGATTTTCCTGCTGCTCAGGCTACACAAGTTCAGGGGGAGCCCAGTCAAGTAGAAGGGGAAATAGGAGAAGCGATTTCATCGAAGCAGCCTACAGATTTTGAAATAAGTGAGATGATCGACGCGCTTATGGATCTCGATGATGATCCGATGGATGTATGTTTTGACTATGATGATGAAGAGCTAGAAGAAGGTGAGTTTGTGCCAGAGGAGATAGTAGACTGGCAGTCGGATGATGAAGTAGTTGCTGATGAGGATGATGAAGCTGACGAGATAGTTGTACAGCAGAATCCTATCACGGATACTTACATGATTGATGGGAATAATATTGTCAATGTAGATATAGTGAATGCTGCGTTGAATGCTCAGCCATCAACAGAAGAACCTGCGAGAGAGCTAACAAATGAACAAAAAAGAAAGCTATGGTTCAGGGCTAAAGAGAAGGAGTTAGAAATTAAAAAGACAATGAGAGTGCCGGGTACTGGGAAGCTGTCTGAGCGAATATTAAGCTGGTTCTTTGATAGAGAACTGCAGCTATTTGTAATTAAAAGGAAAGACGGGCTTCAGTACATAAGGCGAACTTTAAAAGCGTTCAACTCCCTGCCAAAGATCGAAATCACTGCGCTAGCATGGAAAGATTTGATAAACATTGGCAATGATCCCTATGCGAACATAATTGAAAGAATCATAAGAAAGGAGGGGAGATCAAGGAAGTTCGAGCGATTGAATCCAAGGGTCGGGAGAAGAGTAGAGGATCCGTCACATATCGATCCTCTAACTGGACGACCTTGGATGAGGATTCACTATAAGCCAGCTAGATGTCTTAGGAAGGTACCTCTCAAGCCGATGCCACAGAATGTTTTGAAGAATCTGAAGTGGTGGTACGCTGACACTGAGACTGGGGAAGCGGTCATGGAAGATTTTGAAGAAAATGTTATTCTTAGAGTCTACGACCCTCTTCACCTGGTAAACCTCTCCAAAGATGATCTTCACATTTTGCATGCCTGTAAGATCTCCAGTGATACACATATGGACAGTGAAGTTAGTAAGTATGAAAATGTAGTCAAGGTATGTGTTGAGAAAGGTTTGTATGCTGGTAGTAGTTTGAATCAATAAATAAAAGTTCTTAAATCAAATGTGAGAATTATTAGAAGCTATCGTCAAGGGGGAGTCAAATTTTGTCTTTGTGGACAGACTCGAATGGGCCTTGGGCCAGATTCGAGTTTGGCCCATAACAGACTCGAATCAGGGTCTATAATTAGGGATAGACTCGAGATATTATCAGACTTTTTGCAGAATTCGTCAGGGATTAAGCAATAAGCGATCTCGAATCTATCATCGGTTTTCGTGCTGTTTAGGAGAGAATCAGCTCGTAGGATCGTTCGTGTGTCGTTCGTTCAGCGGCTGATAATCTCCGTGTTTCGTAGTTGAGAGTTGTTCCGTCTACCCGTTAACGAGGATTCCGCACTCGTTGACGGTTCCGCGTCTAGATAGATCTGTGTTAGGTAGACCTTACAAGTGGTATTAGAGCCTACGGAGTGTTCTTGGTGTTCTTCGTGTTCATCTAGATACATTCTAGGTTTCTTGACGTTTGTAGTCGGTTTTTCTCTCAAAAAACGTATTTTCAAGCTTAGCAAATTCTTATTCGGAAAACACTTTGTGGTTTTTCACGTTTTTGGTCGAAATCAGTATTTTTCGTTAGAAAAATACTGGTTTAATCTGAAAATCGTTTAAAAATCAAAGTGTTAGCCGTTTTTCGAGTTTGCGGCGCTCGAATCTATTAGGAGTAATTAGGGTTACACTTAGTCTCGAGTCTAACCAAAATCCGCTCCTTTCGAGTCTGTTTCAGAGGTTTCGAATCTACCTAGTTTCGAGTCTGTTGCTTCATTCGAATAGGATCTCGAGTCTAGCTTAGTTTCGAGTTTAGTTCGAGTCTAGTTTAGTTTCGAATCTGGGGTTTCGAATCTGCTGAATTTCGAGTGTGTCTGCCTTCGAATCTGAGGACTTTTTCGAATCTGACATAATTTCGAATTTAATTGAATTCCAACACTTAATCGAATTTAATTCCAAATCAATTAGAATCTAATTATATTTGAATCTCTCTAGATTCGAACGGGTTAATTCCAATTAGTTTCGAAATTAAATTAATTAAGTTCAATTCAATCACTTTCGGAAAGATGTCAAATCTCCAAAAATTCATGGAAATGGACCACGAGGTCGGGAAGGCAAACGCTCCGCCTAAACTGATGAGGATCGAGGATTATTACTGGTGGAAGGATCGGTTTACCGATTTCGTGCGCTTTAATGACATGCGCATGTGGGTATGCATCGACGAAGGATATATTTCACCGGTTTCAGAAGTTGAAGGCCGTCAAAAAGTCTTGTCATACCAAATGATGAAGGAGGATGGTAAGAAACTGTTTGAAGCCGAAAACAAAGCTTTCTCGATAATCCGTATGGCTTTACCTCAGGATATACTACACACATTTCGGACTCAAAGGACGTCGAAGGAACTTTGGGAGTCTCTCGAGAAAAGGTGTGAGGGTAATCCTAGGGTTCGTAGAAAGCGTACAGAGCTGTTAAAACAATAGTTTGCAATCTTCAAGGCGTTAAAGGATGAACAACTGGATGATATCATCACTTGGTTCTATCATCTGTTGACGGAACTTGAAAGCCATGGAATTGAGTATTCTGACACTGACAAGAACAACAAGCTTCTTGATGCCTTACCAGCCAAATGGGCTATGTGGGTGGCAATGATCAAGCTGAATGAAGACAAGTACTATGCTCAATCTCTCGATGACATTGTGGGAACGTTGCGGGCATATCACTTCGAGCTACTGAAGGCTGAAACTGATTACGAACAAGTCCAGAATCCAGCAATGTATTTTGGAAAGTCGACAAAACCTTCAGCGACCACCGATCTGAAGACTGCTACAGCGTTTTTCACCGGAGAAACGTCATCACCAGCAGAGTCCGAAGACTCATTGAATCGCGCGTTCTTAGGATTAGGAAGATCGGAAGAACCGCAACCCCAAGTACATCAGGCATCGCCATCTCAGAGTTATTCGAAGATGCCCATGAGCACAAAGTCAGCAGAAGAACATTTGAATCTGCTTGCTTCTTTTGTGGCTGCTTATGGAAATTGTGTTCAAGGCAAGATTAACGATCTTGCTCTCTGGGATGAGGATTATGATCAGGTCGACCCTGATGATCTTGAGGAAATGGACCTCAAACAGCAACTGGCCATGGTAACCCAACGGGTTAAGAGGTTCATTAAGAGAACTGGAAGGAATTTGACGATGAACAACAAGGGGATTGGATTTGATAAGTCCAAAGTCAAGTGCTACAACTGTCAAGGACTGGGACACTTCGCCAGGGAGTGTCAGAGACCGAAGGTAGAGACATACCAAGGGCAGAGTCAGCATCAGGGACAGCATCAGGGACAGTATCAGACTCAGTCTCAACAACGATACCTTCCAAGTTCATCATCTGCCGGTCAAGCCAACCTAGCTGGTCTTCTATCAAATGTCACTTCAGACAGACAGCTAGATGGTACCTATGACTGGAGCTCACATCCTGAGTCGAATGCTAGAGCCTTCATGGCTGAAGTCACAGAAACTGGGTGTGAAGGAGAAGAGCAGACCACAAGGGAAAACAGTCTGATGTGGGTGGAAAAGACGGATGATCAGACAGTCATGGAGTTTGCTGCTCAGATGGCCAACGTGGAATCTGATAACTCAAAGGTTAGTCTAACTTACTCTCTTTTTCATGAATTATGTGTATTGTGTGTTACTTCTAATGATAGGTTAAATCTAGTCTTAGAATCACATAAATCCATAACTGCTCAAAATGAGAACTTAAAGATTGAAAATGCTAGCCTAAACGATATCAAGCAAGATCTTAAAGAAAAGCTTAAGGCTGATGCTCAAGACGTAATAGTTCTAAAAGACAAACTGAGTGAGCAGTGTGTTAGGATAGAGCTTATGTATGAGCACGTAGAAGCCTTGACCAAAAGTCTTAAGGACAAGGACATAGAGCTAGTAGAAACGAAGGTAAAGGTAGCCGAGGCAAATAGCAAGTTGGAAAAGTTTAGGAATTCGAGCCTAAACCTAGGGAAAGTTTTAGATGCCCAAAGACAGTCTAAGAAGCCCGTAGGTCTAGGATTTCACGAAATTCCTCCACCTTTCAATGCAAACTATGTGCCTCAGCCTCAGGAGAACACTGATAAATCAGTAGACTTAGAGGACACACCTGAACCTCAATCTAAGCCTAATGGAGAAAATACACCTAAGGTGGTTGACACAACTGTCAAGATCAAGAAGGTTAAATTTGTGACTTCCTCCAGTGAAACACCTGCAGGAAAACATAAAATTGATTGGGCTGATCAGGACGATGAGCCAGTCGCTATAGATGTACCTAAGGATCAAGACACTAGTGAGACACCTAAGTCTAAGGGCTCACAAAAGAAGCCAATAGATAAGATGTCATGTTTTAGATGTCATGAGAGGGGGCATGTTGCTTCTAGTTGTCCACATAGGAAAGTTGATACAACACCTAAGATAGTGAAGCCAGAACAGCCCAAACCCTCAACAAGTGTGGCGAGCACAAGTAGTTCTCAGAGTACAGAGAAAACTGTGCAGGCCGCACCCAAACCTGTTGTGAAACAAACACCGGTTAAGGTTGGACCAAAAGAAGTGGTTAGGACAAATTCACCGAATCGTGTCATTAATCAATCTAGGTCAGCACCTCAACAAGTCTATAGGAGCACCACACCTAGCAGGTCACACACTCCAGTTAGGTCACATACTCCTGTTAGACATTATGTTCCGGTAAGAGCTCAGGGATCACAGTCTGAAATGCAGTATAATAGGAATTATTCTAGAGCTCCACAACAAATGCCTACTCAAAGGCAAAGAGTGAATCTAAATCACTCGGCACCACAACAAACTCCTGTTCAACGACCCAAGTCACCTGAAAGGCGAGATGGGTATTTGAAAGAGTTTCAGTATGTGGACGAGAATGGTATAACCAAGTCAGTCATGGCTTGGGTTCCCCGTGATAACTAACCTATTTTCTTTCATGTGCAGGAGATTACCACCGGTCCAAACAACAAATGGTTCGTCGACAGTGGATGCTCCAGGCACATGACGGGGGAAAGAGGTCTGCTTACAGACTTCAAGGGTGGGAATAAGGGGTTTGTATCATTCGCCGGTAACAAAGGAGGAAATATCACTGGAACTAGAGAAGTCACTAATGGGACGATTACATTGGATCAAGTTTATCACGTTGATAAACTGGTTCATAATCTCATTAGTGTATCTCAAATCTGTGATAAGAAGAATTCAGTGCTTTTCACTGACACTGAAGCGTTAGTGCTGAAACCGGGATTCAAGATACCTGAAGATTGGATATTGATGCGGGCACCAAGGAAGAATGACTTGTACATGCTCGATATGAACAAGCCAGATACTTCGATGGGTCCGATCTGCTTACTATAAAATGCTCTGATACCAGTTGTAGGTCCCGAAAGGTTCCCAAAGTATATAGTTATAAGCTGTAGAGGGGGGGTGAATACAGCACTTTAAAACTACACTCTCTTTTTCTCAATGTTTGTATGTATTATCAACAATTGTTAATTACAAACAAGCTTGAATGCGGAATAGTTCAAGCTGAGATGACAGAATACAACAGTATGCTTACTAGTCTAAGACAGACTCAAACTAGATTACAATGAACACACTCACTAAGATGTACTCACTGTGTTTTACAAGACTCAAGGAACAGCTTAGGTAAATCAGCTTAGACACACAGATGCTGGTTTACAGAAGACTTGCATGCATGAAAATCACACTTGCACGTTCACTCTTGGTTTAAGCACTTAGCTTTCTTCACATTCTTTCTGACCTTAGAAGCTTCCTTTTATACTCACTTAGAGGATCTAAGAGAAACATCTTCATTGGGCAGAATGAAAAAGGAGAAGTCTTGTTTGAAAAGACAATATAACTTTTCTGCACTTTTCTGAAAAGCAGACTTGCCTTCTCTTGTGCAGAACTTTTGTCTTTTTACTTTCTACTGTTGCATTGCCTTTAACCATTTTAGGAATGTCAACTTTGCGTCTTTCTTCCTTGTAAAGGCCTATTTTGATATAAGAAAAAGGTCTGTCACCCTTTTTCAAATATCCGTTTGTCTTCATGTAACAGAACAGCTTGGGCAGGCTGAGCGGTTCTGCTTTCCACTTTGTCTTCAACTGTGTAAACTGATCTGGTAGTTAAAAACAATACATGATGACTTGGAAACAAATTCCATAAAGTGTTTAGCCTGTTCACAAAGAACAGGTTTTGTTCACAAAGAACAGAACACTTTAAAAATGCCCAAGCTGCTCAACAGTGTAGAGCAGCGTAGACAGTTTTTGTCCAGCCTGATCAGCAGACTGAGCAGCTTGGACAAACTGTCTTGGTTGCAACACATGCAACATATAGAACAGCTTTAGACTGATATTGCAAATCATTTTCAGGTTTTAATAAGGCATATAACAGGCCTTAAATTCAACCTTCAAATGTATCAACAGGTTTGATTATAAAATCTCCCCCTCAGATATAGAACAGGTTTGACTGAGGCCTTTTTGAGCCTAACAGTTGCGAAGATGCAGTCGGGGATAGTCGCAATGGTGTATAATCGTCCATATAGTTTCTCGGAGATGTTCTTCTCAGAATTTGTTCACCAGATAACCGCGCCAGAAAATCAGCAGTTTTTGTTATATCCGCGGTTCATTATGATGTTGATCAGGCACTTCTTGCCAAATCTGCCGCCGTCAAATGACTTTCAAAGCGTTGCTATTATGGACAAAAGGATTTTCGCTGACTGTTCCTCGCACCGAGGAAGGTTGGCTGTTCCAGTGGAGCGTCCATTATTCGGAGCAATCTTGGACAGGAACTTTGAAGCCCCGGATGTTGCCAACTGGGCAAATGTAGTCAAATTTCAAGCAACACAACCACAGCCACAACAACAACAACAGCCACAGCCACAGCGTGTTCAAAGGCGTCGACAACGATCAGCTGCGAGTCAAACTCAGGCGTCAAGGCCTTCGACAAGTCAGCAACCAGAAGTTCAAGAAGCCGGGCCATCAAATGTTTCAACTGAAGCTGAGCAACTGTGCCAAACGCTTAATGAAATCTGGGAGGCAGGTCCTCATGCGAACGAAGATGTGGCTATAGCATTAGTAGGAGAATTACTTAGTCCTCCTGAGGGTGAGGAAGATGTGTTAAGAGATGTAGATGAATATATGCCAGAGCAGGCCGATAAAGTTTTGCCATCATCAGAAACAGAATCGGAAGAGATGGAGGAGTTAGAAGTTGAAGCTCCTAAGTCTGAAGCTACTGAGCCCCGTGTTCGCATAGAAACTTATGGCTCGAGAGTCGTAGTATCAATGAAGAGACTTTGACGAGGAGAGTATCTCGAGAATCTGTTGATTCAGATTTTGAAGAGGAGGAAGCTGCTCAATTGGTGACTCGGCAAAGGGCCAAGCGTCATAGGTTTATGCAAGGGTCATCCTCAGCATCCGCAGCACAACAACCTCAAACTCAAACTCAAGAACCTCAAGCCACCGCTCCACCACCATCATCACCTCAACATGAACCATACATCCCATCACCATTCATCCCAACTCCTATACAATCCATTCCATCCACTTCGACCACCTACGCTGACAACCAACGGTTTGTGCAACTTAAGGGACGCGTTGACTTCCAGCATGTCCAAATCTTAACCCTAACAAAGGCGATCGGCGAACTCCAGGCGCATAATGCAAATCTTGATAAGGATAATGCCGAATTGAAAAAGATTGTGGAGAATGTCAGGGAAGAGAACACAGAGTTAAAGTCCTTTGTTGCAGATCAATCAGAAGAGATCCGCTCGATGAGGTCCCTCCTTGAGCAGCTAATGAAAAATCTAAAAGCTCAGGGGGAGACAAGTTGTAGAGATCATGAGGAGCAGCGTAGAGATGAAGATGACGAAGGCAATGATCCCGATGCACCTAATGAGAATGAGCCAGTAGATTTTCCTGCTGCTCAGGCTACACAAGTTCAGGGGGAGCCCAGTCAAGTAGAAGGGGAAATAGGAGAAGCGAGTTCATCGAAGCAGCCTACAGATTTTGAAATAAGTGAGATGATCGACGCGCTTATGGATCTCGATGATGATCCGATGGATGTAGGTTTTGACTATGATGATGAAGAGCTAGAAGAAGGAGAGTTTGTGCCAGAGGAGATAGTAGACTGGCAGTCGGATGATGAAGTAGTTGCTAATGAGGATGATGAAGCTGACGAGATAGTTGTGCTGCAGAATCCTATCACGAATACTTACATGATTGATGGGAATAATATTGTCAATGTAGATGTAGTGAATGCTACGTTGAATACTCAGCCATCAACAGAAGAACCTGCGAGAGAGCTAACAAATGAAGAAAAAAGAAAGCTATGGTTCAGGGCTGAAGAGAAGGAGTTAGAGATTAAAAATGCAATGAGAGTGCCGGGTACTGGGAAGCTGTCTGAGCGCATATTAAGCTGGTTCTTTGATAGAGAACTGCAGCTATTTGTAATTAAGAGGAAAGACGGGCTTCAGTACATGAGGCGTACTTTAAAAGCTTTCAACTCCTTGCCAAAGATCGAAATCACTGCGCTAGCATGGAAAGATCTGATAAACATTGGCAATGATCCCTACGCGAACGTAATTGAAAGAATCATTAGAAAAGAGGGGAGATCAAGGAAATTCGAGCGATTGAATCCAATGGTCGGGAGAAGAGTAGAGGATCCGTCACGTATCGATCCTCTAACTGGACGACCTTGGATGAGGATTCACTATAAGCCAGCTAGATGTCTTAGGAAGGTACCTCTCAAGCCGATGCCACAGAATGTTTTGAAGAATCTGAAGTGGTGGTACGCTGACACTGAGACTGGGGAAGCGGTCATGGAAGATTTTGAAGAAAATGTTATTCTTAGAGTCTACGACCCTCTTCACCTGGTAAACCTCTCCAAAGATGATCTTCACATTTTGCATGCCTGTAAGATCTCCAGTGATACACATATGGACAGTGAAGCTAGTTAGTATGAAAATGTAGTCAAGGTATGTGTTGAGAAAGGTTTGTATGCTGGTAGTAGTTTGAATCAATAAATAAAAGTTCTTAAATCAAATGTGAGAATTATTAGAAGCTATCGTCAAGGGGGAGTCTGTTGGTACATCCTGTGTGACGATAGCAGTCTAAGTGATCATGCATTGTGATTCTAGCAAGTGTTTGTTATATATGTTTATATATGGTTGATATTTATTAGTGTTTGTATGTTTGGACTTGATGTAAAGTATTACAAGAAGTTCAAACATAAAGTACAAAGATAAAGTCAATCATAAGTAATAACATAAGTTTCAACACTTAGCTGTTTATGTAAAAGGCTAGATTCGAATCATTCAAGGCTTGGCATTCGAATCTATGATAGATTCGAATGTAGCCTAGATTCGAAGAGTCCAGATTCGAGAGTGTCTTTGTGGACAGACTCGAATGGGCCTTGGGCCAGATTCGAGTTTGGCCCATTACAGACTCGAATCAGGGTCTATAATTCGGGATAGACTCGAGATATTATCTGACTTTTTGCAGAATTCGTCAGGGATTAAGCAATAAGCGATCTCGAATCTATCATCGGTTTTCATGCAGTTTAGGATAGAATCAGCTCGTAGGATCGTTCGTGTGTCGTTCGTTCAGCGGCTGATAGTCTCCGTGTTTCGTAGTTGAGAGTTGTTCCGTCTACCCGTTAACGAGGATTCCGCACTCGTTGACGGTTCCGCGTCTAGATAGATCTGTGTTAGGTAGACCTTACACTTAGCTCCTACTAAGTTCAAACCCTAGCCTTTGAACTTATTCTTGAACTTGTCTTTGAACTTGTTCTAGAACTTATTCTTGAACTTATGTTTGAACTTATCTTTGAACTTATCTTTGAACCTATGTTTGAACTTCTCTTCGAACTTAAGTAAACATCAATCACAAACAAGATAAAACATATATAACTAATATCAAACATATGTATTAACTTGTAATTACAAAGCCTGAACTATTACAAAAGACTATCTACACTTAGACTGCTATCGTCACACATTATGCACTAACAGACTCCCCCTTGACGATAGCTTCTAACTAGATATTCAATTAATCTACAGTACTAGGCTTATTGAAAATGCTACAAACATACAAACCCTGTTCTACACACACCTTTACAACCTTCTGGTATTTCTTGCCTACAGACTTCCAACCTTTGTGAAAATAGATTGGTTGCTCATGAAGTTTCAGCAAGTCGCCCTGAGACAGGTTTACGAGGTGCAGAGGGTCATACACTTTCAAAATAACTCTGTCATCATGATCTTCCATAACCGCCTCTACAGTTTCATTGTCAACGAACCACCACTTCATATTCGCGAGAACATCTTGTGGCATTGGTTTCAGTGAAACCTTCTTTAAGCATCGAACCGGCTTATAGAACATCTTCATCCAAGGCTTTCCGGTCAATGGATCTATCCTAGACTCATCCATTACTCTCTTTCCTTCCCATGGCTTTATTCTCTCAAACCTTCCAGACAGACCTTCTTTTCTTATAATTCTAGCTATCCCTTCTGCATACTGGTCGTCTCCTAGGTTTATCAGATTCTTCCATGCCAGTTCTTTTAATTCACATTTCGGCAGTGTATTGAAGACTTTTAGCTTTCTATTTAGATACTGCAGCCCGACTCTTCTCTAAAGTACAAAACGCTGTAATTCTCTGTCGAAAAACCAACTGAGAATGCCTCCAGAGAGTTTTCTTGGACTTGGCAATCTCATCTTCCATTTCACTGATAATTCAGACTTCTTCTCTTCTTTTCTGAACCAAAACTGTCTCTTCTCTTCATTCGTTAGCTCTTTATCCTTTTCTTGAGTAGCATCATCATCCGAATCATCATTTATCGTTTACTTCAGAACGTCTAAGTCTATCGGATTCTGGTCTATGATTACGTATTGCTCAGTAACTGTTTGACCCTGGATGACGAACTCGTCAGCTTCGTCTTCTTCATCTGCAAGTACTTCATCGTTTGGGCTCCAATCAGGAACATTCTCTGGGATAAACTCTCCTTCCTCGAGCTCTTCCAACTCATCTTCAAAATCAAAATTTATCTCATCGTCATCATCTATATCGGCCAAGGCTCCAATTATTTCTTGATTGACTAACTCTGAAGCCTCTGGAGCCTTGCTTTTTATCCTAACTTCCTCCTCCTCTTGTCCCAGGCTCCCCCTGAATCTCAGCTTGCTGAGCAGTCTCACGTGGAAGATCTGCTAGCTCAGTGTCTTTTTGCGTGCTGGGTCACCTCCTTCATCATCATCTCTTCTTTGGACTCTCCTTAGCACATCTTCTCTGTAACTGCTCTCCCCCTGAGCTTGTAGATCTTTCATAATTTTCTCAACCAAGGTCTGTAGAGTGAGAATTTGAGACTGTTGAGCTGAGGTCACCTCCTGTTGAGCAGCCACTTTTGTTTGTAATTGAGTGTTTTCTTGCTCCAATCTTGAGTTATGCTGCTGCAACTCGTTCACAGCTTGAGATAGCTGGAATATTTGGACTGTCTGGAAGTCTACTTTGCTTTTCAGCTCCGTGAATCGCTGATTTTCAATGAATGGAGTGGAAGTGGATGGAATGGAGCGGATGTGGATGTGGATGGAGCGGCTGTTGCAGCAGATGGAATCGTAGCGGAAGTAGACGGAGCTCCCTGATCTGTGCATTGTCGCTTTGACCGTTGATGAGTAGCAATAGTTGCTTCCTTTTCTATCACAAAATCTGCGTCTCCCTCCTCTTCGTCACGAAGTACAGGACGTGACATCTTTCTTCTGCTAACAACAACTCATGATCTGTATCTCCCAATAGTGACTGCTGGATCTTCAGCTTCTTCCTCTTCTGAGCTCGATTCTGATTCTGATTCAGAGGCGGTCTCTACTTGACCTTCAACCTCTTCACGAGTCTCTGTTCCTGCTGTCCCTTCAGTTTTGGCGACTAGAGGCTGATATTCATCGATTTCTCTGAATATGTCATCCATACCTGTTGGGGGTTCGAAAATCTTTTGAACAAGCTGTTCTGCTATGTTCTCTTGAGCTGCGCCTCCTTGATCCCAAATTTCCTGCAGCGTCTGTTCCCTTTGGTCAAGTTGTGGTGCCAAAGTCAATGGCCCACCTGCATCTGTAGTGAAACGGGAATTGGGAGTAGTTCTAGGCAACCGGAGTGCGCCTAGCTGGTGCTTGCTGCTGTTGAGGCTACTGCTGCTGCGGTTGTTGTTGGGGTGCTTCACCAATCTAGTCATCCCCTTCGGGAGAAACAAAATCTGGATTTATAATGGCACCAAAAAGAGGAGCCACCTGTGGCCTGACTTGCTCAGCCCTTCGAGCATTGTGGGACTGGCAGTCGGCAAATATCCGCTTATCTATTATGGCAACGCCAGTTTGCTCTGGCATGCAAGGTCTGGCAACAAATGGTGAATGATCATCATTATGAAGCGAGGGTACATGAGAAACCTTTCTCTGCTGGGAGCAGAAATCTGATGAATAAACTCCCCGAAGAACATTTCCGAGAAGCTGAATGCTTTGTTGTAGACAAGTAAAATCAATGCAGACTGCAGCTTTGACACCATTGTGTTGAATCCTGCTTTTTTTTGGCGCGAAGCACACCATGATCACATGGACTAAGTATCTCCACTGTTTAATGAGGCCGCTCTTCACATAAGACGCATTGGTTATGTCTTAAGCATAACCCATTCTAAGAAAGGCTGCTTGCCTTATTGGAGCTGGAGAGTCAATCGGGCCGGCTTCCTGTTCTTCTGTTCCGAATTGCAAAATTTGGCGCAAAAGATCCGCAGAAAAAGCTATCGAATGTCCATCTGCTCTTGTACGCAAAACTGTAGGGTTAACTGTCCAGTCCACTTGCAGATGTTGCCAAAATTGCCTCATGTATGTGAGAATGATCGGCAGATTGTGCGTCAGCGCATAAGACCCCCTAGATTGTGTCAAAAACTCGATCATTTGATGGTATGGCTGAGCCTCCGGCAGCTGGAGATAGACGGCCATCACCATATTTTGCTTATTAAAAAAATGCTCTATCACCCATATCTGCACACAAATTACGATTATAAAGTTAGAAATTAATTTAAAAATAAATTTGAGTTATTCGAACTTGAATAACTTTGAACTTGATTAAGTTCGAAGTTGAACACATTCAAACTTACAAAAATTCGAGACTTCAAAACATTCGAACTTAATTAAGTTCGAGAAATCCATTTGAACATGTCTGACTTCGAACTTATTAGATATTTTAACAAGTTCGAACTTCTGACATATTCGAACTTGAAGAACAAGTTCGAAGTCGGTCACTTTCAACTTCAAAACAATGATTTTAACCCTATTTGACTTAATTAACAGTAGAATCTAGTCCTAATAGGTTCTAATCTAGGTTATGTATCTTTAATTTTATGTTTTTGTTTTTTAAAACTTGTGATTTAAAGGCACCTAGTTTTAAATGACACAAAAACTAAAAAATGTTCGATTTTAACCTCAAAAATGTCCTAAACTAACACTTATTTAGTATTGGATTGTTCAATACACCTATGTGTGTATATATGTTCGAGAAACAGTAGCAAACTTCGAGAAATAGGGACAAATTCGAAAATCTGATAAGTTCGAACGATAAGTTCGAGAACGCTTCTGGTAAGTTCGTGAGGATAAATTCGAGGGTAGATGCATGGAATGAAGCACTGTTGACCTATTTATATCCAACCACCTTCGAACTTAGGTTAAGTTCGGACTTCCAGCAAGTTCGAAAGTAACTTGGAACTTGTCTGGTATTCGAACTTAATTTTCGAACTTAATTGAAAATTTTGAAAATTATTGAATAAAATCCAACTTATGTTAGCAAGATTGTGGTGAAAGGTCTGTACTCACGTACAACAAAGCGACTTATCTTGCTAACTTAAGTCAAAACAGAGATGACAGGTCTGTACTCACGTACAACAAAGCGACGTGTTTTGACTCCCTTTTCTTTTCAAACCTTTTTCTTTTTTTTTTGGTTAAGATGTATTTTGATTTTGCTATACATCCCCCAGATAAATTTGCATACCTGATTTACAATCATTGTCTGTATGTCTCTAACATAGAAATTAAGAACTTTTGGTCATACATCTAAGTTAGTTACACATATGACATTTTCTTGATTATTTTATTAGCTGTTAGGATTCTCTTCATGTATTATGCCTACCAACACATTGGACAAGAATGTGTATATCACATAGTATTTATGGTGCATTAGGTGTGAAAGCTCAACACTTAGAGTTTGTTTAGACGGTGCTAATTTTCGTCACATTGAACCTATAATTCTAAGACTTAACTCATTTTATGACATTCTCTTTTTTTGAAATTTTTTATGGTTTTTCTCTCTTTTTTTCTTTTGTTTTTCACTTTTAAGAAAAATAAGCTAATAAACTAAACTAATAACTTACTATAAAAGGAAAGAAAAATTACTAAGGTGAAGTTACTCTGGATTACGCATGCCATTTAGTTGAACTAACAACTCAAAGCGTGACTTATCAAATGCTTTTGTGAATAAGTCCGAATTATTGTCTTCCGTTGCAACTTTTAAAAGTTTTATCAAATTCTTTTCAGCACAATCACGTATGAAATGATGTCTTATGTCTATGTGCTTTTTTTTACTGTGTTTAACTGGATTATTGGTTATAGAAATTGTTGACTGATTATCTATCCTAATGGGAGTATGAGTATAAGTTGAATTGTAACCCCGCAATTGTTGTTCGATCCACAAAACCTGTGAACAGCAACTACCAACAGCTACATACTCGGCCTCGCACGTTGATACGGCTACCGAAGTTTGTTTCTTGCATTGCCAGGATACGAGCCTCCGTCCAAGGAACTGATAACCTCCAGTTGTTGATTTCCGGTTCAAGCTACATCCACCATAGTCAGAGTCCATGTACGCCTCCAATTCCAGATCTCCATCAGCATGATACCAAAGTCCCAGCTTTGGTTTCGACTTCAGGTATCTCAGAATTCGCTTCACAGCTTTCATATGCATCTCCTTTGGATTCCGAGATTGTGATTCACTTTAATCGGAGTACTAAAGTGTGTGGTCAGCTTTGTTCCTTCCATCCCAAAGCGCTCCAAAATGTCGTAGACATACTACTCTGTTGGATACACATTCCTTCTTTCCTTTGTTCAACTTGTAAACCCAGAAAGAAATTCAGCTCTCCCGTAGCACTCATCTCAAACTACGACTTCATAACCTTCTCAAAGTAATTGCACATCTTTTCGTTTGACGACCCAAAAATGATGTCGTCCACGTACACTTGTACTAAGATAAAGTCTTCTCCTTTCTTTTCCCGAAAAATGTACTTTCAATTCTCCCTCTCTCAAACCCATTATCCAAAAGATGAGTTGACAGTGTCTCATACCAAGCCCTGGGTACCTGATGTAATCCATACAGAGCCTTATGAAGACGATATACTCTGTCGGGATACTTTGGATCAGTATACCCTGGCGGTTGTTCAACGTACACCAATTCCTTCACCTTGCCGTACAAAAATTCACTCTTAACGTTGAGTTGATATACTTTAAACCCTTTGAAGGACGCGAAATCTAGAAACAGTCAAATCGCCTCAAGCCTCGCTACTGGTGCAAATTCTTCGTTATAATCAATTACCTCTTCATGGTTGAATCCTTTTACCACAAATATTGCCTTGTTACGAGTAACTATACCACGATCATCCCTTTTGCTCTTAAAGACCAATTTGGTCCCTGTTGCAACTTCTCCTCGAGGTAACGACATTAAGTCCCATACTTCAAGCTTTCTGAACTACGATAGTTCCTCTTGCATGGCTTCAACCCAAAATTTATCTTTCAGTGCCATTTGCACATTCTTTGGCTCTTGTGATATAAAACACAAGTATAAACACGTGTGAAAGACCTCTGATTCATTGATCATTGATAACAGCACCATGTTATTATTCACACTACTCCTAGTTCTCACACCGGTATTTGGATTTCCTATGATACTCTCAATTGGATGATCCTTGTTTATCCTTGATGTCTCAATCTCATCGACCTGAAGATTATCTCCTAAGTTTGATCCTATTTCACATAACGGGGGTATGACTTCAGACGGTATATTCTCTTCCTCGTGATCACTATCCTTGGAGTTAGAGTTATTTGTCTTATTCTCATTCATAGGTAATTCAGGTTCATTCTCTGTTGGAGACCCATCTTCTGTCGTTGTAGGATGAAAAGTTGATGGAATGCTTGACTTTGGAAAACCTTGGTAGTCGTCATTAAGGTTTAATGATGAGAAGTAATTTTCTACAGTACCTGCATTTCCACTAAACAGCATGTTAAATGATTCAAACAAAGAGTTATAATTATAAAACCATTCCGGACCAGTTTGGGGTTCATGTGAATAACTTGTTTCAACTATGTTAAACACAATCTCAATCGTACCATTTGTTTTGTTAAACCCTTTTGTTTGGTGAGTTAGGGACATAACCTAGGAAGTATCCTTCGTGCCTTTTCACCAAACTTAGGTTGATGTTTTGTTTTCAATAAAGTACACGGTACCCCAAACGGTTCAAAGCCAGATAAATTTGGTGGTCTTTTATTCAGAACTTCATAACAGGTTTTGTTCAGTGATTTGACAGTAAGTACCCAGTTTAAAACATGACAAGCGGTATTCACTGCCTCCCCCCAAAACATGGTAGGAAGCTTTGAATCCGAGAGCATGGTTCTTGCTGCCTCAATCAAAGTCGTGTTCTTACGTTCTGCCACCCCATTTTGTTGTGGCTCATAAGGTTTACTAAATTGATGCACAATGCCTTTGGATAGGTAATATACACCAATTACAGTGTTTTTAAATTCCGTTCCGTTATCACTCCTGATACATTTTACCCTTGTCCCGTATGGGTTCTCGACTTGGTCTAAAAACCCAATCAACATTCCAGCTGTTTTGTCCTTCGTACCTAAAAAGAAAACCCAAGAAACGTGAGTAATCATCAGTGATAACTAAACAATACCAACTACCACCTATACTCCTTTTGTTGATTGGACTGAAGAGATCCATATGCAGCAAATCAAAGGTGGAAGCTTCCGAGTTCTGGGTCTTTGACTTGTGTGACTTCTTGTGTTGTTTTCCTTTCTTGCACGGGACACACTTGTCATCGAACTAAAAACTCTTCAGTGGAACACCTTGCACCAGACCATGTTTAGTGACGTGATTCATTTTCCTTAGGTGCAAGTGTGCCATGCGTCTGTGCCATAGAATAGATTATGATTCTGAATCATTGGAAAGTAGACAAATTGTTCTCATCGAAGAGTTTGATATGTTCATATCCATCATGTACAGATCATTCTTCCTTGGAGTTCTCATCATGATCCACTCTTCAGGTATTTTGATTCTCGGCTTCAGCACTAACGCTTCAGTTTCAGTAAATATTACCGAATTCATCTTATCACAGATCTGAGATACACTAATGAGATTGTGATATAGTAATATGACCTCCCTTGTTCCCAGCGAATGATACGAATCCCTTGTTCCCTCCCTTGAAGTCTGTGAGTAGACTCTTTTCCCCAGTCATGTGACGAGAGCAACCACTGTCGACGAACCACTTATTGTTAAGATTTGTAGTTAGCTCCTGCACATGAAAGAAAACAAGTTAGTTATGACGGGGAACCGAAGTCATGATTGACTTGGTAATACGATTCTCATCCACATACGTGAACTCCTACAAATACCCATCTCTCCTTTCAGGTGACTTGGGTTTTTGATTGAGAGCCTGTTATGGTGCTGTGTGATTGAGATTCACTCTTGGCCTTTGGGTTGGCATTTTCTGTTGAGCCCTAGAATAGTTTCTATTATAAGGCATTTCAGTTTGATATCCCAGGGCTCTACATGGTGTATGTTGTCTTTGAGGAGTATGAGACCTAACTGGAGTGTAAGTCTTTCTAGGTGTTGTACTCCTATAGCCTTGTGGTGGTCCTGACCTAGAATGACTAGGGACTCTATTTGGAGAATTAGTCCTAATCACTTATTTCTGTCTGACCGACACAGGTATCCTAGGTGTTGCACTCACATTCTTCTCTATATGATGAGAACTACTAGTGTTGGCAATACTTGGTACTGTTCTTTGTTGTTCTTGCTTTCCTACAGTAGGTCTAGACTCTGGTTTAGACGGTGTAGACTCTACTTTCTTATAAGGACAGCTAGACGCGACATGTCCCTTCTCGTGACATCTAAAGCATGACATCTTATCAATCGGCTTTTTATATGTGCCCTTTGGCTTAGGTGTCTCACAAGTGTCATTTTCTTTCGTTTCAACTACAGTGATTACTTCCTCTTGCTGATTATTGATTTCAAGTTTAGCTTCTCCTAGAATTGTGTCACTAGTAGACTATACAAACTTGACTTTCTTAATCTTAGAGGTCGTATTAGATACCTTAGTTGACTTATCATTATCAGATTCAGTTCCAGTTGCTATCTCTGATTCAACAGGTTCATCAGTTTTATCCTGAGGTTGAGGCACATAGTTATTTTTGAATGGTGGAGGACTGTCTTGATAACCTAATCCAACTGGTTTCTTAGACTGCCATTGAGCTTCTAAGATCTTTCCTAGGTTTAGAGACGAATTCCTAAACTTTTCAAGCTTACTATTTACCTCAGCAATCTTAACCCTTGATTCTGCTAGCTCTAAATCCTTAATGGTAAGTTCTTTGGTTAAAGCTTCAACATGCTCATATATAAGTTCTATCCTGAAAAATTCTTCACTTAATTTGTCTTTTAGAACAATGAAATCCTGAGAATCTGCTTTCAACTTATTCCTTAGATCTTCCTTAATATCTAGAAGACTAGCGTTATCTGATTTTAAAGATTGGATCTGATCAGTTAAGTTGTTATGTGTTTCTAGTACTAAGTTTAATCTATCATTTAAAGTAACACTTAAAAAACATAAATCATGGAATGTAGAAAAGTTTAGAGTTACCTTTTTGTGATACGATTCCACGTTAGCCATTTTAGCAGCAAACTCCAGAATGGACTGATTCTCTGACTTTTCCACCATCAAAGGACTTGTATCGTTCTGCTTGGTGTCCTCTACAACATCTTCGGCTCTGTCATCCCCAGTCTCAGTTACTTCAGTGATAAAGGCTCTAACATTCGACTCCGGATGAGTACTCCAATCATAAGTTCCATCAAGCTGTCTATTGGATGACACATTTGTTAACAGAGCAGCAATGACTTCTTGATTCCCAAAACCACCAGATTGATATCTTCTTTGAGTCTGATTCTGATAGTTCTCTACTTTGGGTCTATGACACTCTCTTGCAAAGTGTCCCAAGCCTTGTCAATTGTAACACTTAACCTTTGTTTTGTCAAAACCAACCTTGCTGTTGCCTACGTTAAGATTTCTCCATGTTCTCTTCATGAACCGCTTGACCCTTTGAGTCACCATGGCCAGTTGGCATTGTAGGTCCATTTCTTCCAAGTCATCAGGATCTACCTGATTGTAGTCTTCTTCCCACAACGCAGGATTGTTTATCTTCCCTTGAAAGCAATTGCCGTACGCTGCGACAAACGAAGCTTAAAGATTCAGATGATCTTCAGCCGATTTTGCGCTCATTGGCATCTTTGTGTATCCTTGAGACGTAGACACTAAATGAGTTGGTTTTTCTTCTGGTTTAGAAAACCCTAAGAATGCCTTGCTACTGGATTCCTCTGTCTCCACTGGAATGGATTCTTCTCCCGAGAAGAATGTTGTGGCCCCCGACTTCAGTTCACCGGTAATTGACGGTTTTGACTTTCCAAAATAAATTTCTGCATCTTGAACTTGTTCAAACTCCTGTTCTTTCTTCTTTAACATTAAGTTATATGCCCTCAGCGTTCCAATTACTCCTTCAAGAGTAAGAGTCCCAAATTTCTCTTCATCATGCTTTATTAACACTGTGTACATCTCCAACTTCGCCGGTAAAGCATGTAGAAGCCTTTCTATCTTCTCAATCTCTTGATAGTCGACATTGTGATTGTCAAGCTCAGTTAACAGATGATAGAATCTAGTAATTGTCTCATCTAACGTTTCATTCTTTGATGCCTTGAAAATAGCAAATTGTTGTTTTAGCATCTCAGTTCTACCCTTGCGAACCTTTGGATTTCCCTCACACCTCTTTTCTAGAGCGTCCCATAGCTCTTTAGAAGTCCTATGATTCCTTAAAGTGCGTAGAATTTCTTGAGGTAACGCCATCCTGATAATTGAGAAAGCTCGATTCTCGGCCTCATAAAGTTTCTTGTCATCATCTTTCATATTTTGATAAGTTAAGACTCTTTGTCGGCCCTCTAACTCTTGCGTAGGAGGAATATATCCCTCATCGATGCAAATTTTACATACACATATCGTTGAATCGAGCAAAATCAGCAAACCAATAGTAGTCCTCCAATTTCATCAGTTTTGGTGGAGAATTTGCTTTGCCGACCTCGTGGTCCATTTCTATAAATATTTGCAAACTTGACATTCTTTTTAAACCTTTGTTTTCAAACTTAAACAATTTAATTAAAAAATTAATTTAAAATAATCCCTTCGAACTTAGGTAAGTTCGAATTATTTTAATTTTAAATTCGTTTGAAAATTAAATTCGAATTTCTTTAAGTTCGAACTCAACAAGTTCGAATGACTGCAAGTTCGAGAAAAACCCTAGAAATTTCTGGCAAATTCGAACCTCTGACAAGTTCGAAGAAACCCTAAATTTCTGACAAGTTCGAATATGGCAAGTTCGATTCTGACAACTTCGAATCTGACAAATTCGATTCTGACATGTTTGACCCTCAGCAAAATTCGAATGAAGCCCTAATTTAAGTTCGTGAGGAGCGTATTCTGACAAGTTCGAATGAACCCTAATACCCCCTTAAGTTCGAGCGGCACAAGTTCGAGAAACGGCCGAAAATTCGATTTTTTCAAGAGTTCAGATTAAATCAGTTTTTTTATGGCTAAAAACACTAATTTCGACTGAGAAACTTGAAGTAATCTGAATTTTTCCCCGTTACCTTGCTTGTAGAACTCAGAAAAACAATGAAAACGTGATTTTTCTGGTAAAAACGTCAAGAAACCAAGAATGTTAGATGAACACGATGAACACTCTTTATGTCTCTGATAGCACTTGTAAGGTTACCTACCTACGGATCTGATCTTGACGCGACACCTTCCAACGAGTGCAGAATCCTCATTAGGGGCTTAACGGATCGATCACACACACGGAAACCAGAGACAAACATAATGATAGACGTCACGACGAACGACACGACACGTGTATCTCTCCTAAACGACTCTCTGAAATCTTCACAAGTTCGTAGTGCACAATACGAGCTCTGGATACTATTCTCTGCAAAAGTCCCTAATGAAAACGGATTAACTCTTAACTATAGAGCTTAGATTCGAACTTAGCTCAGACAAGTTCATATAGGCCCAAGCCCACGAGCTTGTCCACTACATATTCGAACTTAGCTCCTACTAAGTTCAAACCCTAGCCTTTGAACTTATTCTTGAACTTGTCTTTGAACTTGTTCTAGAACTTATTCTTTAACTTATGTTTGAACTTATCTTTGAACTTATCTTTGAACTTAAGTAAACATCAATCACAAACAAGATCAAACATTTATAACCAATATCCAACATATGTATTAACTTGTAATTAAAAAGCCTGAACTATTGCAAAAGACTATCTACACTTAGACTGCTATCGTCACACAGGATGCACTAATAGAGAGGCAAATGCAATAAACAACTACGACATGTTTTCAGCCAAGGACGGTGAACTTTTGGAAACCACATATCATCGGTACTGTATGCCCCTGAACAAACTTCGAAAGAATGGGGTTAACAAATCTCAAGTAGAGCTGAATAGGAAATTTGTAAACTCGCTAAAGCCTGAATGGAAGGAATTTGTCTGGCTAATTCTGAGAATAAATGACATCAACATCCATGATCTGTTTGATAATTTGGTCGTCTATCAAACAAATGCTTTTGGTAAGTCTGAGATCAAAAAAGTTGATGAAGCAACTACCATTGATCATCTTGCCTTGCTAATTGACTAAAGGCTTAAGACGTCAAAGGCTGTCAAACTGCTAAAACTTCTCACTACGTCCTTCGAGTCTGATTCTGATGACGCTGCATCTGACCCAGAGGCGACTAAACTTCAGAAACAAATTGCATTTCTCACCACCGCTTTTTGCAAAAAGTTTCCAAAGACGTTTAAGAAGTATGACGAGAAGAACGATATAGCTAAAAAGCCGATGTCTGAAGAACGCAAGACTGGTGACAAGGAGAAGGATGGTTCAACTACGATAAGCTGGGTCACTTTGCTCACAAATGTCTTCTTCCAAAGCAAAAGAATGAAAATTAATACAAGACGAAGTACAATCTCGCTAAGCAAAGAAATGTCAGACGAGCTCAGTTTGCCAAAGAAGAACACTGGCTGGAAGACACTGATGATGAAGAAGAGAATCTTGTAGATCTAATGTGTTACATTGTCAATGTTCAACAAATTAAAGACACAACTGAAGCAACACATGTTTCTCTGATCACTCAGGATGCCGAAACAAGTAAGGAATCTTCCACGACTGAGACTGAGATAACTATTCTTCCTGATGAGTTTCTTGTTGATTTAATTGTGTTAAGAAAAGAAACTAAAAAGATAACTGCCTTTCAGACTGCTCTTAAAAATGCTAAAAATGAAAAGTCTGAATTGAAATCAAACATTTTAGTTTTACAAGCAGAAGTTTCTAAGGCTAGTAATGATAAAAAAGGATTTGTCGGTCAAAATGTCTGAACTAGAATACGCACATCAAATGTTTAAGGTAGATAAATCTGATTGCATTCACAACTATAAGTTTGTCTTGGCCGAGAAAACGAAAATGAGACAAAAACTCAAAGACATGGAACATGATTTTTATAAACGTGGCCAAACTGATCAAAGCATAAACATGTATAAGGCTAGAGAATTGAAATCCAAAGATGGTTCAGGGTTTACGGATCCCAGAGGCATGGAATATATGATAAATAAAAAGAAAATTCCTTTATATCATGTTAACACCATGGGTCGATGATTCGTGATGCCTTACAACAAAACTTGGCCTAGAGTGTTAGCTGAAGAAGAAGAAAAACGAGCACGATCTGATATCCCTCAAATTAAATTTCTATATTATTGGTTAAATCACGACTCTCTCCAATGAAAATTAGACAAATCTTTCAGAGAAGAGGAATTCGTTTAACCGAAGGAAATTACACCTGCTCCGACCTTGCCAAAACCTCGTGAATACAAACCATATTATGTTTTAGAACAACATGCTTTTGATGTAGAACAAATGTTGGAAAACACATCATAATCTTTGAGCAAGAACATATTGATTTTTAAGGATAATATCAGATCTTGATGCTGAAATTGCTCGACTTAATTTTTCTCTAGCTGACGCTTCACAACAAACTGATAATATTCATGTGCTTGAGTTAGGTTTAAAAGAAACCAAAGATTTGTTTGATGCAGACATAAACACTTTCTTAAGAAATGAAAATGATTTCAGTAAGACAAGAAGACTGTTTTCTATTCGAGAAAAGAATTTTAAACTTGATGTTAAATCATTTGATAAGGAATGAGATCAGCTACTAGCCACCATTAAGGGATTGGAATCTCAACTTGTTCCTAAACAAAACTATTTGAATCCATAAGTTTCTGTCATCAACAATTCCACGGTTGACCTCAAAAATTGGTCTGGAGCCAAAGACTAAAACTCTGAACAGCAACAGCAACATCTTTTGGAAATAAAGAAAGGCAAAGCCCCGATGATCGTTCCTGTTTCCAAACATGATGGAAATCATCAAAAAATATTTCTGAAAATTCTACTCGTTCCTATAAAAAGGTCAAGAAGAATCCTCGGAAACAAAAACGAAACATAACGATCATTGAGTCTCAATCTACTAAAGCTAACAAACGTGTGCATTCCATTTAAGACTACAGAGTAAGACCTAAAGGCACGACACAATAGAAGGCATATCAATTGTAGAATACAGGAGCAAATAATGTCATTTCAAATGCTTTTGTGTCCAATGTAATCAAAGACAAAATTATGGTTGATTTAATTTCTAGTAGTGCTCTGACTAAATGTGATGTTTTGAATGATATTACTATTAAGAGGTATTCTTCTAAGAAACTGTTTCATTTGTCTAAATCACCACTTGGTTTGTCTATGCCTACATTGTTATACTCTGTTCCTATACTCAAACATAACAAACGCCCTAAACAAAAGGTTAAGAAGGAATCTAACATGCTTGAAACATACGAGTCAGTATGGATTCCAAAGTGATGTCCTCCTGCAAAGAAAGACATTAAGTGCACTTTATACGCAACCAACATTTGTTCAGTTCTTAAGAACCTTACCGCCAATGCTAATCAGTCAGGACCCAAATATCATAAAAATTGGGTACCAAAGGTCACTTAACTGTCTAGCAGCAATGGTTTCTAATCACCTCGGATTAGGATCCGTACTACACTCGAATGGCTTCTGAACAACCAGTTGAGGACTCGGTCTTCAAATTCAATACACATTGATTGGACTTTTGCTTTCAAGCAAACAGTGTGTGGGTATTAGACTCTGGATGCTCATGGCACATGACCGGTAGGAAAGATCTTCTCTAAAAATAACTAAAGTCTTTTTATGTCCAAGGCCTTGTCACAACTTATTCAGTATCGGCCAACTGTGTGATAAAGGACTTGAGGTTTCATTCAAAGCCACGACATGCAACATTCGGTCTCCATCGGGTAAAGAAATCCTTGCCGAAACTCGACTCTCCAACCTCTACACCATAGAGTTGTCTAAGGTCAAGGTCAAAAAGACGATTTTCTTACTTTTTAAAGCTACATCACAACAGTCTTGGTTGTGGAACAAGAGATTCTCTAATATGAATTTCGACAACAAAACCAAGCTTGCATCAAATCGACTTGTTCGGGGCTTACCAGATCTGAAGTTCAACAAAGATCAACTATGTGCTGCCTGTGAAAAGTTTAAAATCAAAAAGGCATCCCACAAACCGAAATTTGTGCTAAATACTAAAGAGCCCCTCGAGCTAATTCACATGGACTTTTATGGACCGATGCGCATTAAGAGTATCAATGCCAAGAAATATGAATAAGTGATGGTCGACGAATATTCAAGATATACCTGGGTGAAATTCATACGCACGAAGGACGAGACACCAGACTAGATCATTTCATTTCTGAAAGTGACTCAAGCTAATCTTCAACTTCAAGCTCAAGCTATCCGCACGGATAACAGTACAGAGTTCAAAACAAGTAGCTATTTACATTCCTGGATTTCGTCGGTATCACCCACTAGTTTTTCGCTGCCAGATTCCACAACAGAACGACGTCATGAAACGACGAAATCACACCATTGTTGAAGCAGCCAAATCAATGCTAACTTTCTCTAGGCTGCCTTTGCACTTCTTGGCTGAAGCTGTGGACACTGCGTGCTACACTCAGAATCGATCCATCATTAACAAACGATTTGGTAAAACACCCAATGAGATTACTAATAAACATGCACATAATGTCAAATACCTTCGTGCCTTTGGTTGTAGGTGTTTCATTCCGAATGGCAAAGATTATCTTGGTAAGTTTGACGTTAAAGGCGACGAAGCTGTCTTCATTGGATATTCCAAGAACTCAGCTTCATATCAGTTGTACAACAAATGAACTAGGACACTTAATGATAGTATGAACATCACATTCGATGACTTAGCTGAGTCTTACAACCCTATTAAACAACTCAGTTCAGAACCGATTCCTACACGTTCGTCTGAACCAATTCGGACGTTATTTGCATCAACGAATACCACCTCGACAGACTAAGAGGACTTAGACATTTTATTTAACTCCTAAGTCTAGTTTTGTTCCTACATCTGATGCAGATACACAAACAATCAGCCAAGGGTCAGACCATACGAATCAGATTGAGCCTACATCAGTTAACAACACACTTACTTCTCCCAAGTCTCCATCAGGTGTTACTCCAGATGCAAATTCGGAAACCGCACCTACTACACCTGCTGAAGGTTCATCATCTATTGCGATCCGCACCTAGTCACCACAATCAGTAGACGAACTCATTTCGCTTATGCGAAGATGGACTCTATCCTATCCCGAATCTCATATCATTGGGGATAAGTCTGCTCCGGTTCGAACCAGACGTGCCATAAACGCAGATTCCATGTACACTACATTCCTAAGCAAGATCAGACCAACATCAACCGCTTAGGCCCTACGAGATCCAGACTGGGTTGCATGGTGAGCTGTATCAATTCGAACAATTAAGAGTATGGAGGTTAGTTCCATGACCGAAGGAAAGATCTATTATCGGCACCAAATGGATCTTCAAGAATAAATAAGACGAGAACGGAGTTGTAATCCGCAACAAAGCTAGATTAGGTGCTAAGGGGTACCGCCAACAAGAAAAAATCCACTACGATGAGACCTACGCCCTAGTATCCGGACTCGAAGCAATCCACATCTTTCTGGCATATGTGGATCCCAAGGATTTCACCGTCTACCAAATGGACGTGAAGACTGCATTTCTCAACTGAATCCTAAAAAAGGAGGTGTACGTGGATCAACCTAACGTTTTTGTTGATGAGTCTAGATCTTCATATGTCTATGCTCTCGATAAAACCATATATAGTTTAAAATAAGCACCTTGGGTCTTGTATGACAGTCTATCTAAGTTTCTTCTTGATTCTGGTATCTCCAAATGTATGATCGATACGACTCTATTCATTAGGCATAATGGTAATTATATTATTCTCGTACAAATATAGATAGATGACATCATATTCGGTTCTATAAAATATTCACTTTGTGAAGACTTTTCAAAACTAATGGAATCGAGGTTCGAGATGAGTATGATGGGTGAAATAAACTTTTTCCTCGGATTACAACTCAAATAACTTCCTGATGGGATTCTCATTTATCAGTCTAAGTACATCCATGATCTCCTAAATAGATTTAAGATGGAAAATTGCTCATCTACGAAAACACTCACATGTCATTTTTCTCAAATCCTGATGCCGATCTAATGGGAAAATCCACTGACATCACGACTTATCGAGGAATGATTGGTTGCTTACTCTATTTAACTACAACCAGACCAGATATAATGTTTGCTATGTGTTTCTGTGCTTGTTTTCAAGCTTATCCTAAAGAGTCACACTTGGCTGCCGTTAAACGTATTTTCGGATATTTAAAAGGCACACCTGATCCTGGTCTCTTGTATCCGAAAGGAACCATATTTGAACTAATTGCTTACTCAGATGTAGATCATGCAGGTTGTAAACATAACAGAAAAAGCACGTCAGGTTATATTAAGTTCATTAGAGACAAATTGGTAAGTTGGGTATCTAAGAAATAGTACAATGTTTCTTTGTCCACTTCAGAAACCGAATACGTTGCCACCACAAGCTGCTGCTCGTAACTCCTTTGGACGTGCACTTAACTCCGAGACTACGGCTTGAAACGGAATAGAATTCTAAACTACTGCGACTCTATGAGCGCAATAGCCATCATTAGTAATCCTGTACAACACCCTCGTGCTAAACACATAGGTATACGGTATCATTTTATAAAAGATCATGTTGAAGAAGATACTGTATAATTGCATTTTGTAAACACTGAAAATCATATTGTCGACTTGTTCACAAAACCATTGGATGAAAAACGCTTTAATTTTCAGGTGAACAAGTTAGGCATGCTGAATTTATCATCATACATTAAGTTATACTGAACATATCTACAGTTGTTAATTTGATTTTTTTTTTTCAGATTTCCTTTTCTCAAATATTATAGTATCGCGTATATTGTGTATCCTACTTTCAATTCAAGTCTAATTAGCTAATTTTATTTGTTTATACCTATTTTATCTGTCACATTATTTCGAGATCCTTCACAGGACACTTCATGGTAAGTTCTCTGCCAACAATTATCGTTGTTGAGTTTCCGTATGTTTTCATTTTTCAATCATGCACACTCGGAGGTGGATAAAATTAATCCTTTTTTTTTGTGTGTTCTATTTTTCTTTAGTTTTAATTTTTTTGTGTTTTAATTTACCCTTTTATAATTATTTTACTCTTATTAAAAAGAAAATCCAAAAACATTTTAAATTTTTTTTTATTTTATGTGTTTTTTTACTTATTTCCTTCTAAATAAAAGAAAATCAAAAAATTGTTTCAAATTTTTTTCTATATTTATGTTTTTCTGTTTTTCAACTTTATTTGCGAGTTTTAAAAGGGGGAAGGCGTTGTAAGGTCCTTGCCTATAAGATCTATCAAGGCGTAACGGCGTCAAACGAGTGCAGAATCCTTTTTTAACGGTAACGGATCAACCACGTACAATCACACGCGGGAACACGGAGCCAAACACGATGCTAGTCGATCGAAGATCAACCTCACAAGATGCATCGCTCCTCTGATCGCTCTAAGTCTCTCAAAATTGTCTGAAATTGTTATTCTCAAAGTTGTAATGAGTTATTTTAACATAAGTTCATGATATACACGATAACTCGATAAGTTCGTGCATGGGCCAAGCCCATAAATTTATAAATTCAAGCTCATGCAGCTAAGTTCGTATGAACTTATCTGCCATAAGTTTGTATGAACTTATCATCCATAAGTTCATAACTTACAAACTTATCTAGCAAACATGAACTTATCATCCATAAGTTCATACCTCATGAACTTATCATCCTTAAGTTCATACCTCATGAACTTATCTAACAATCATGAACTTAACATGCAATCATTAACACAATACACAATCATGAACTTAATACATAAACATGAACATATAATCATGACTTGTATTAATAAGGCCCTATCTATTATAAATGACTATTGATTACAAAAATAGACTGTTGTCGTCACACCGGGTGTACCAACAGGCAGGTCGCGTTTCCCCTGATGAGTTGGGGGAACCTTTTTTTTCAAAACTATGAAATCCCCCATTTCTGTCTTCTCTCCTTCCCATTGATTCATCTTCATCTTCTCAAACCCAAAACCCTCTCAAGGTCTAAAATCGTTTCGTCATCATCAAAGCCATTTTCGAAGTTTAAAGCGTTTTCGTGAATCAAAGTAACTAAACTTCATTTTGTCAATCAATATGTGATTCATCCAGCGTTTACGAGCCTCACATTAATTTGAAATCGAAAGAAATTGCATTCTTGGAATGGTTTCTTCGACATGAAGAAACCAATGGTTTTTTAAAATTCCACTTTTTGATCCAAATTCAGTAGTTTCAAAGTTGTTTGTGGGATTGTGGAAAATCGCTGAAATTTTCTATGTTTGTATCTCTTTACCCGAGAGTTACAACTCTCGAGTCAAGAGGAAGTTTTTCAAAAACGTCAAAATATTTTCTTAGTGAAAAGGTGATCTAGTTATGCTTCAGAGTTACAACTCTCGAGTACAACTAGACCAGTTCTTGGGTCGAAATTTGTTCCAAGTTCAACCCTCAACAAATATATTATTCGTGAGTTACAACTATCGGATAACACTTGAGTCGCAAGTTGAATTATTGGGCTATGTTTTATAATATTTTCTAAGTATAACCTTCGTATAAAGTTATACCCGAGAGTTACAACTCTTGGGTAAAGCATTACTCGAGAGTTGACTAACTTTTGCCCACACTCCAAATATTTCTAAGTCACCTTTTCAATTCAAGGCCTACCCGAGAGTTACAACTCTCGAGAAAACCCGTGCCTGCAAGTTGTCAAGGTTTTTGGATGTTGTACTTGATTTTTTAAGCCCACTCTTGAATGAAGCTTCATCTGAGAGTTTCAACTCTCCGAAGACACTATATCCGAGAGTTGACCCTTATTTTTCTTAAGTCTAGAAACCTAATGTTGAGCTCACGAGAAAGTTTACTTATTCAAGGGTTTTAAATCATGTCCAAAGGATGTTTTACTTGAATTAATCTGAGTTGGGACTGATTTTGATGACTTTAGTTCAACTGATGATTGTTTTACTGAAAATTTATCTGTAGAAGCCCTTTAACAAATCAGATTCATTCTATCTAACGCCTGATACATGAAACACCTTTGATTAAGTCCGATCTTAATGTGTAAATATATATATCTAACTTTCATTCCTCTGACAAGTACAATGGCTTCACAATCACATTCAGCAGAAAACATCCCACAATCCAGCCCCCAACACTCTGATCCTCATCACTCATCTGATGAGGAACTTACCTCCAGATAAGTAGCCCACCCTCCTCGAGCCTCAGAACAAAAATATTTCCAAAACAATAGCTTGAGATCAAACCAAACAACTTTCTCCTTGACCGCGCCTTTCTAAATAAAACTGAAGAAGACCCTGATCTACGAATATCTAACAGGGTTGTTGAAGAAATCTTTTTGGGCCACAAAATCTCTTTTGCTCTATCTAGCCGACTAAGGCCTCATCCACCTCAACTATACCTTCAACAATTCTTGAACTCTCTCACTTATCACCAAGATCCTGACATTAAACATATTGTCGGTGATACTGAAGACCACTCAGTTAAGATTACCTGTTGATACACCCGATGTGACAATAGCCATCTAGTTTCGGTGTTCATAGTCTTTGAATCTGATAGTCTATTACGATCAATGAACAACAACTAGAAGCTATCGTCAAGGGGAGTCTGTTGGTACATCCGGTGTGACGACAGCAGTCTAGTTTTGTAATTGATATCATGATTGTGTATGATGTTTACATTTGCATGGTACGTTCTAGACTATCATAATAAGTTCTAGAATAAGTTCTAGAAATAAGTTCTAGATTAAGTTCTAGAATAAGTTCTAGAATAAGTTCTAGATTAAGTTCTAGTATAAGTTCTAGAAATAAGTTCTAGAATAAGTTCTAGAATAAGTTCAAAGATAAGTTCAAGAGGAGCGTCTACAAGTTCGTGAGGAGCGTCTTCACGAGCTTATCGGCTATATAATGAACTTATCTTTGTGAATTCAGTGATCTTTGACGACTTAGAGGTTCTGTCAAACTTGAGAGCGAACAGAGCATCCGGGGAAAAGAATCTTTGTAGAAATCTTTGTTCGAGGCGATTACGAACTTGTGAGCGTTTGTAGAGTGTTTTTGGAGAGAATCACATGTCGGGACGTTCGTGTTTACTTCAATCATCGTGTTGGTCTCCGTGTTTCGTGTGTGTGTGTGATCGGTCCGTTAAACCCCTAACGAGGATTCCGCACTCGTTGGACGGTGTCGCGTCAAGATTGGATCCGTAGGTAGGTGACCTTACATTACCTTCCAAAAATTCAAATGGATTCTCCAACTTCCTTGCCCTAGAGACTTTCTTGACAAAGAAGAGTATGATGAAGAGCTTCCTAAAGAGCAAATCTGCCATGAAATCCGCCAACTTGGCTATGTTGGGCCCCTTGATAAAGATCACAGTTTTTTCGCCGATAACTTATAGGGCCCTGGTACTATATATTCTCCACCCTTGATAGGTGCCTCACAGTCAAGGCAACGAGAACAGATCGTGCTAGCCTACGAATCCTTCGCATCTTCCACAGGCTCGCTTACAACCGCCACCAAAACTATTCCTAGACAATATGGACCGAGCTCATAGATGTTATTCAGGACAAAGGCACAAGGAGGGCTCGAAAATTTGTTCTTGCACAACGCTTTTTTCAAATGATCATCTCGTACTGTATGAAAAAGATTCCTGAGATACGACTCCGAGAGCACGATATGGTTGTAAGGGATTTCCAAATAAAGTACTTTCATGATCCCATTACTGAACCAGATATTCTTGTCATGCCTCTAACTGCTAAACTGCTTGCGTTTAAAAATCCTGAGTTCTCCGGCTATTAGGGAATTCAAGAGAGATTTAATGCTCCCATCGCTGAGCCAGAACCGACTTAACATGCCCAAGCAGCCCATTCTAAAAGGATCAGTATAGGGGAAGTTGAGAGAGAAAATATAGAAGAAAGGGGAGCTAAAGAGGGTAGAGAGCCTGAGGCTGCACCTGATGAGACGGCGAGTGAGGACACACATTCTGCTCACCTTGCAGCACTAAACATCCCATCTCTTCACTTTCCTAACGATATGATGATGACGATGATGATTTGACTCTTCCGGCTCCTGTCGTCACACGTTCTCTCGCCTCTCTACGAGAAATCATTAAAAGCCAAGGGGGGAGTTAGGACCGTAACAGAGAGCTCCCAGCTAATATATGCCTGGCTCCCACATCTGCTACCGACAATCATATGTTGGGTGTAGGTATTGAAGAAGTCGCCACCAGCTCAATGGCACACGCACAAACCCCGATCATCCACTCACAGGCTCCTTAACAAGCCGGTGTTTCACTTTTTCATGGGGTTGAAACACATAACCTATCATCAACTCATGTGAAGTTTGCTGATATTGAACAAGGTTGACAACTGCCCCCGTCATCGACTTCACTACATGCACAATCGAGTCTAGAGCCAGTTGAACATGATATATCCTTGGCTAGGACACCTAAGTCCATTAACACGCATTGTCTTTGTGACGTTGCCGTAACACTCGGAACCGTGCATACTACAAGTATGCTGGAAATATGAGTCCAAGTCCTGTCACAACCACAACACTGCCACCTATGAGCACATGCCATAAAGGAGTATCTTCTGAGACACCTTTTGTGTGATGGAAAGCCTAAGTGGCACCGGCTCTCACAAGGACTTTGTTTCCAAATCGGAATTCATCGCTTTCAAGGCCCTCGTGTCACAGAAACTGAGTGTGATGTACACTTTTATGACTTACCAGCCGGCCAAAGCTATAGTTTCAACTCCTGATGACGCCAAAATATCGTTCCACTTCCTACTGAAAAAGCATCTTCCAATCTCTTGTCAATGAATGCCTTAATACTAGAGATCCTCAATAACGAAGCATCTGGCTCTTTAGCCAAGCGGACTGATGAGTCTATAATTTATATAGTTTCAGAGTCATTTTATGATCGTTTTAAGCACCGATACTTCGTAAAATCCATACTATTACTCCAAGTTTTTGTTTCAGGGCCAAGATATTAACAGAAAGCATCTCGAGAGAGAGATAATCCATTTTCGGAAACATAAAATCCGGGGTGGAGAAACCATCCTAACTTTCGATGGAAAAATGATCAGCCTACCGATCATCAATCTAAACCGAGATATGAACCACCAAAGAGAGAATATCAATATGGTTCAACTTCAGCAGCTAAGGATGAGTGATATTACAAGTCAAATCATCGTGATCAACCACAATTCCAAGTGGAAACATATATGACTTCTTCGCAGTTTTCAAAGTTTGCTGAATTTAAGAAACAGCAATCAGGTATCAGTACTAAGACTATGGAGATGTTAACTCGCCAGATGGGTCAGATAGCTGAATCGCTCACTAGACGTGTGGAGGGGAAGCTTCCTAGCAATACTGTTCCCAATCCTTCACATGCTCAACTTAACAAAAATAAGAAACATGAGATTAACAAAGTCAATGGAGTATCTAAGATAACCATATTAAAAAGTGGTAAAAAGGTAGACAATAAAATTGAGACGGCTAAAGAAAAAGAGGCAAAAGAAGATACCGACACTGAAGTCGTGTATGAGAAGAGGATCCAAAAAAGGAGGTGCCTAAGAAGGTTTCTTTTAAAGAGCCAATTAAAGCAGATATCCCAACTCCCAAAGTTGGGGAGGCAGATAAGAATCAGGACACTTCAAGTCCTCCACCTTATCCTGCTGCTTTAAAAAACCCAAAATCTTCTCCATACGGCAAAAGAGGCCCACAACCAGAGGATCAGTGGGACTTGTTCAATCAAGTTAAGATCAATATTCCTTTGATAAAGGTCATTCAACAGGTTCCCTCTTATGCCAAATTTTTGAAAGATCCATGCACTCAGAAAAAAGAAATTATAAGGTCTCGCTCCTAACGCAGATCAATTTAACTGAACAGTTAAGTGTAGTAGTTTCTAGTTGTCTACCACCTAAGCTGAAAGATCCTGGATCACCATTGATTCCAGTGACCATAGGTAATGTGAAGATTAAGAAGGCACTGCTTGATCTTGGTGCTAGTGTTAATATTTTACCTAGAAACTTGTATGATAAACATTATATAGGCCAGTTACAGACAACTGATATTATCTTACAACTAGCAGATTGGTCAACCAAGTGCTCAAGAGGCATTGTATCAGCTGTCATAGTAAAAGTTATAGATTTTTACTATCTAGTTGATTTCCTAGTATTGGACACCGAAAGTTCCATAGGAGATAATCAACCGGCTATTATCTTAGGCAGGCCTTTCTTAGACATAATTAATGCACAAATTAATTGTAGGATAGGAGCAGTGGGTATTGCCTTTGGTAATAGGAAATTAAGATTGAATGTGTTTAATGCTTCGAGTGTCTCTACCATTGATTCAGAGTGTTATCTTATAGACATGGTGGAAGAACTTGCGTAGCAGCATAGTTCGTTAATATCAACACCAAAGATGATACTGAATTATTCTTCGCTGAGAATGAATTAGCCAAATTGAATCCTACTGAGTGTGATAAGCTAGATGTAGTCATGGAATCCACCTTAGAATCGAAACCGAGCCGAAGGGGGCGCAGGCCTGCGCCACCCTGCATGAAATTAACGTGAGTAATACTTATGTCATGGTGATCCCGTGGATGGTTATTCGTCTCTTGATTGTTTATTTACTACGTTAGTTATTTTGCCATTAATTTTAGTTACAAAGCAATGGCAAATCATTGATCTAAACAAATCTTTCAATTACACATTTCACAATTTACAGAGCTTTCAATAAAACTTATAAGGCCAATTGCCTAACCTTATTTACAAACTCACTTCCTGAGGATTCAACCCTTACTTCTCTAAGCTAAATAGTGGATATAAGGACTAAATCTGTGGGTCAGAACGACGGCCCGTCAGAATTTTGGCGCCGTTGTAGGGGAGTGTAACGGTGGTTAAGGTTAGAAGTTAGTCTTTGTCCTTACTTTTAAGTTTTTAAGTTTAAGTTCCTTTCTTTGGTTATTTTTATTCTTTAGTTTATTATTATTAAAAATCAAATATAAAATCAATAATTCAAAAAGGGTAATTGTAGTCCTCTACTTTACCACCAAAAATATAATTAGTTTAATTAAGTATTTTAATTAGTGTATGCACACACGTCGATCGACTAGAGGATTGTCGCTACAGTTTGAACCCGAGATCGAAAGATAAGAGAAATCGAACCGAAAGACTGTCAGGATTCAAAAACAACAATTAATCACGGAGAATTCAAACGCAAAAGAGGAAGAAATTCCTAATTTAGAAATTCACTATTCAAAGATTCCTAATTTAGAAAGCCCTCCGATTTCGCCGTGAAATCGTGATCAAGAAGAACCCGAGCGCATAGCTGCTAGAATGGGTGATCAACCGAGACGTACGATTGAGTCACATTACCGCCCTAGTGATGTGCCCGACCCGTCTCCAATCCGTTATCCCGAAAATGAGAACGAACCCGAAGTTCGTCCTCAATTATTCCAAATTCTTCCTATCTTTCGAGGGATGCCAAGCGAGGAAGCCTACGAACATCTAGCTGAGTTCACAGCTATTTGTAAAGCAAACCATGTTCGAGGTATAACCACCCACGGTTTAAAACTTCAATTATTTCCTTTCTCGTTAAAAGAGAAAGCGAAGAATTGGTTCGTATCCTTACCAACCAATAGCATTACAACATGATATCAAATGAAACGAGAATTCCTTAATGAATATTATCCCATTAGTAAAGCAACCGAGAAAAGAAAGGAAATCACCGGATTTAAACAAAAGCCGGGTGAACAATTCTATGAAGCGTTCGATCGTATGAACGAATTGTTGAGAGCCTGCCCACACCACGAAGTACCGAAATGGATGCTTATCAAAACATTTTTTGATGGTGTGAGTCAAGAAAGTCGTAATATGATTATAGCTGCCACAGGAGGCACATTTTTAGGTAAAGAAGACGACGAAGCTTGGGAGTTTCTTAGTCAACTCGGTAAAGGTCTTAAAGTCCAAGTTGATTCTGAAAATAGCATAGGAGTTCAAGTTATGGGCATAAATAATGCCTGGAAACGTGAGGTAAAAAGTGAGATTTCTGAATTAGGCAAGAAATGGATCAATTGATGAAGGATCTTTCAAACCCTAGTGCATCAATTAACTGTGTTACATGCGGAGATCCATCGCGTCATTCCGAAGCATGCCCTCAAGTGCAATCCACTGAGGAATTTGCTAACGAAGTTTACGGATTTAGAGCTCATCGAGAGAGGGATTTAGAGCTCATCCTAACTTTCGATGGAAAAATGATAAGCCTACCGATCATCAATCCAAACCGAGATATGAACCACCAAAGAGAGAATATCAATATGGTTCAACTTCAGCAGCTAAGGATGAGCGATATTACAAGTCAAATCATCGTGATCAACCACAATTCCAAGTGGAAACAAATATGACTTCTTCGCACTTTTCAAAGTTTGCTGAATTTATGAAACAACAATCAGCTATCACTACTAAGACTATGGAGATGTTAACTCCCCAGATGGGTCAGATAGCTGAATCGCTCACTAGACGTGAGGAGGGGAAGCTTCCGAGCAATACTGTTCCCAATCCTTCACATGCTCATCATAACAAAAATAAGAAACATGAGATTAACAAAGTTAATGGAGTATCTAAGATAACCATATTAAGAAGTGGTAAAGAGGTTGACAATCAAATTGAGACGCCTAAAGAAAAAGAGGCAAAAGAAGATACCGACACTGAAGTTGTGTATGAGAAGAGGATCCAAAAAAAGGAGGTGCCTAAGAAGGTTTCTTTTAAAAAGCCAATTAAAGCAGATATCCCAACTCCCAAAGTTGGGGAGGCAGATAAGAATCAGGACACTTCAAGTCCTCCGCCTTATCCTGCTGCTTTAAAAAACCCAAAATCTTCTCCATATGGCAAAAGAGGCCCACAACCAGAGGATCAGTGGGACTTGTTCAATCAAGTTAAGATCAATATTCCTTTGATAAAGGCCATTCAACAGGTTCCCTCTTATGCCTAATTTTTGAAAGATCTCTGCACTCAGAAAAGAAAGTATAAGGTCTCGCTCCCAACGCAGATCAATTTCACTGAACAGTTAAATGTAGTAGTTTCTAGTTGTCTACCACCTAAGCTGAAAGATCCTGGATCACCATTGATTCCAGTGACTATAGGTAATGTGTAGATTAAGAAGGCACTGCTTGATCTTGGAGCTAGTGTTAATATTTTACCTAGAAACTTGTATGATAAACATTATATAGGCCAGTTACAGACAACTGATATTATCTTACAACTGGCAGATCGGTCAACCAAGTGCCCAAGAGGTATTCTATCAGCTGTCATAGTAAAAGTTATAGATTTTTACTATCCAGTTGATTTCCTAGTATTGGACACCGAAAGTTCCATAGGAGATAATCAACCGGCTATTATCTAAGGCAGGCCTTTCTTAGACATAATTAATGCACAAATTAATTGTAGGATAGGAGCAGTGGGTATTGCCTTTGGTAATAGGAAATTAAGATTGAATGTGTTTAATGCTTCAAGTGTCTCTACTATGATTCAGAGTGTTATCTTATAGACATGGTGGAAGAACTTGCGTAGCAGCATAGTTCGTTAATATCAACACCAAAGATGCTACTGAATTATTCTTTGCTGAGAATGAATTAGCCAAATTGAATCCTACTGAGTGTGATAAGCTAGAGGTAGTAATGGAATCCACCGTAGAATCGAAACAACCACCGTGGACCCATAGGACTGAAAAATTACCTACTAATTTACCTCAGTCGGTCAAACCTTCAATAGAACAACTACCTATTTTAGAATTGAAGGAGTTGCCATCGCATCTAAATATGCTTTTCTAGGTCAAATAGACATGCCTGTCATAATTTCATCAGATCTGACTAAAGAGCAAGAAAAAGCTCTACTGAAAGGATTAGTCAAATATAAAGAAGCAGTAGGATGGACGATAGCTGATTTAAAAGGAATCTGTCCCACTTTGTGTATGCACCGAATCATTACTGATCTAGAAGCTAAATCAGCTCAGGATGCACAGAGGAGGTTGAATCCTAATTTAAGAGAGGTAGTTAAGAAAGAACTATTGAAATGGTTGGATGCTGGAATTATATATCCCATATCTTATAGCAAGTGGTTAAGTCCAACCCAAAATTTACCCAAAAAATCGGGATACAGTAATTAATACTGAAGAAAGAGAGAAGATAACTACTCGCCCTGTAACGGGGTGGAGAGTTTATATCGATTACATAAAACTCAATGCTGCTATTTCAAAAGATCATTTTCTGCTACCATTTATAGATCAAATATTGGAAAAATTAGCAGGACAGAAGTTATACTGTTTCCTAGATGGATATTCTGGTTATAATCAAATCTCAATCCATCCTGAGGATCAAGAGAAAACTACATTTACTTGTCCCTTTGGCACCTTTGCCAACCGAAGGATGTCGTTCGGACTATGTAATGCACCCGCCACATTCCAGCGCTGTATGATGGCTATATTTTCAGATATGGTGGGTGGTTCTCTTGAAATATTTATGGACGATATCTCCATATTCGATAAAACATTTGAAAATTGTCTGGGACATTTAGAAAAAGTCCTAAAGAGAGGCACTGAAACCAACTTAGTGTTAAGTTGGGAGAAAAGCCATTTTATGGTAAAAGAAGGGGTAGTCCTAGGTCACATTGTGTCCGAAAGAGGAATGGAAGTTGACAAGGCGAAAGTTCAATTAATTTCTTCACTTCCATCCCCCACCAAAGTTAAAGGAATAAGGTCATTCTTAGGCCATTCTGGTTTGTATCGACGATTCATTAAAGATTTCAGTAAGATCTCAAGGCCTTTATGCAATCTTCTATCAAAAGATACCGAGTTCAATTTTGATGATGCTTGTATTAAAGCATTTGAGAAGCTTAAATCAAATTAACTGAATCGCCAATTCTACTATCTCCATATTGGTCTCAACCTTTTGAGATCATGTGCGATGCAAGTGATTATGCAGTTGGTGTTGTATTAGGACAAAGATTTGGGAAAAAGCCAGTGGTGATTTACTACGCAAGTGAAACCTTTAATGAGGCACAAATCAATTACACCACTACGGAGAAGGAGTTATTAGCCGTAGTGTTTGCCCTAGATAAATTCATATCATATATTTTGGGGGCAAACGTTATTGAATACTCAGACCACAGTACTCTAAGACATTTATTGGCGAAGAAGGATGCCAAGCCTAGATTGATTCGCTGGATCCTTCTATTGCAAGAATTTGATTTAGAAATTAAATATAAAAAAGGCACAGAAAATGTTGTTGTCGACCATATATCAAGGCTTCACTTAATCCAAAACTCAACTATTATCTGTATTTAAAATAACCTGGTGTGAATTTAGTTAACTATTTCGTAATAGGAAGATTGCCAGAGCACTGGAATCCACAATAGAGAAAATATTTCTATGCTCAAGCAAGGCAATACATTTGGGATGAGCCTGATCTATTTAAAATAGGAGCAGATTAAATTATAAGATGATGTGTCCCTAACTCGGAACACGAGGATATTCTTAAACACTGCCATGCATATGCGTGCGGCGGCCATTTCAGTGCAAAGAAAATTGGTCACCGGATACTGTAGTGTGGGTTTTTCTGGCCCATGATATTTAAGGATGCCTACAAGTTTGTTAAAGGATGCACAAGATGCCAGCAAACTGGTGGCATCGCAAAAAGAGATGAAATGCCTATGACCCCGATATTAATTGTCGAAATATTTGATGTATGGGGTATTGAGTTTATGGGACCCTTCCCTAAATCGTTTGGGTATGAATACATCTTAGTGGCAGTAGACAATGTTTCCAAATGGCTGGAAGCATAAGCTACACGCACTAATGATAACCGGGTTGTGTGTAAATTTGTTAACAGAAATATTTTTGCACGACACGGTATCCCAAGGGCTATCATCAGTAACGGAGGGTCACATTTTAATAATCAGCATTTTGCTAAACTCCTTAAGCAATATGGAGTTAACCATAGAATAGTAATGCCTTATCATGTACAAACTAGTGGACAAGTCGAGATCTGTAATAGAGAGATCAAGAGAATCCTCGAGAAGACTGTCAGACCTGATCGTAAAGATTGGTCCCAAAAATTATAGGATGCTCTGGGGGCATACAGAACTGCATTTAAAACATCAATCGGTATGTCCCCGTATCGACTTGTGTATGGTAAGCTTTGCCACCTTCCAGTGGAATTAGAACACCGAGCTCTATGGGCAATCAAAAACACTAATTTTAACTTACATGATGCCGGTGTTGATAGGAAATTCCAATTGAACAAATTGAAAAAAATTTGTAGAGAAGCCTACGAAAATGCAAGAATTTATAAAGAGAAAACTAAAGTTTTCCATGACAGAATGCTTAAAAATATAATACTTACCAAAGGAAATAAAGTCTGGTTATTTAACGCAAGACTTAGATTATTTCCCGGTAAATAAAAAAGTAAATGGACAGGTCCATATATTGTAACTAAAACCTACCCACATAGTGCGGTAGAAATACAGGACCTAAAAGGTGGTGAGCCATTCAATGTCAACAGACATAGACTTAAATTATATGTTCAATGGGCCACCAATGATATGTTAGTATCTGAACTCATCAGACTACAAGATCCTAAGGTTAATTAATTAGTTTAGGAGCAGCACGTCTGGCTGAAGACGTAAAACTTAGCGCTTTCTGGGAGGTAACCCAGACTATATTGATTATTTGAATTTAATTGTTTTTTTATTTTGTGTGTTTATTTGCTTATTTGTGTTACTTGTGTGTACCCAATTAAGTTGGGAGGATTGTCCTCCTGAATTTAATTGTGGTTAGAAATTAGGTTTTAAATTAAATAATAGGACCCCACATCAGAAAATAAAAATTTTAAGCACGCAACAGAATTATTTTAACCCGATTATACGAGCGTAAGTTGGAGAGAATACCCGTATAATTTTAAAAATTAAAGAATTAGGGTTTTGAGACTAGTGCATGGCCCAGATCACAAATCCAGAGGCCCGGGCGCAGGGCTTGCGCTGGCCCTGTGGCCCGACGCGCTTAAAAGTTTATAAAAATAGTACTGGTTGTCCAAAAACAGTTAAACCCTAATAGCTGAAGCGACAGATTTTGATTTCTAGGGCTAGAAACCTTCAAAAATTCGTCTTTTCCACGACAAATCTTCAATCCGACATTAGTTCTTCTCAAAGATTAGCAATGTATACTCCCTATAAGCCTTTTAGCTTCATTCTACGCTAGTTTTGTATACATTTATCATGCATGTATGGGTTGAGGTTTTGGGAGTTACACGATTTTAATTGAAAAAAAGGTTTATTAATAATTTTCTAAATACTCATTTAATTAATATAAATTTATTTTTGCAAAAGTTTTGTAAAAATTATAGTTTTTTCTGTTTTTATTATATTTTGAAACTTTTATCAAAAAGGTTATGCGTTTATTGTAAAAATATTTAATTAACAAAGTTCATGCATTTGATAAGGTTAGATTGGGCTCACATTGTTGGTGAGACTTAAGATTAGCTTATTTATTATTGAAAAAGGGTGTTTAAATTTCATACATCATTTATGTAGAAACCTCATGTTTATAATCCTTTGTCTTTACATTATTTTTAGATGTCAACCCAAATCCACACAAACGGTATTCGTTCCGTAAATACCCAAAAGCCTAGGATGAGAACCCATGACCCTAAGAACGTCCGCCTTGAGAAACCCCTCAATGCGGAGTTCTCTGAAACTCCCCCGAATACCGATAATGGCAAACCTCCTAGGTTTCTCATAGACCGTTGATATCGTTTGCGATCAACTGCATAAGCTTAGGGAGATTGTTGGAGACTTGGTGAACACAAACAATGTGTCGCTCAAAGAGATCCAGACGCTTCGGGAAAATCAAACGATGAACGATCATTTATTTCAAACGCATTCGGACTGGGTCACCAATCTCCAGATCACTGTAGGAGAATTGGAAGAAATCGTCGCACCTCCAGCAGAATGTTGATTTTTTTATTTGAGTATTATGGTTTAATTATGCGTGATAAACATTTAAGTTTGGTTTGAATTTGTTTCTAATGTGATGGTTTGTTTTTTTGGTTTGGTTATTTATTTTATTTGGATTGTAATCGTACTTTATTTTTATTTTTAAAAGAGTGATGTTTTTATTTTAAGTTGAATTACAAAAGTTCAATTTTGTTTGTTTATTTGTTTGTTTAAATTTAATTGTTATGAATAAGGAATATGTACCGATCTATCTTTCTATATTTTTAATAGATAAATTAATTTTAATGTGACGAGGACGTCACAGAAGTCTAAGTTGGGGAGGATAGGTTATAACGATAAGATTAATTAATTTAATTTAGCTCTCACAAAAAAAATTTAGATTATATTCTATATAAAAAATTAAAGAGATTTACAGCCCCGCGTACCAAAAAAGTAAAAAAAATGAAAAGTCAGCAGTGTTGGGCGCCGGGGGGCAGGCCTGCGATCGCCCTGCGTCCCATCGACTTAAAGACGTAGAATTGAGCCTCACTTTATACATTTCCACAACCCTAGAACCTTGGGCTACGCATGGTGTGCGGCTCCCTTCGAAAATACCCTACTTTTGTGCCCAAAATTTACAAATTTAAGCTCTAAAACATCCACATTTTCATAAATATCAAAGATCTAGGCTAGAAATTACTTTTTTGTGGATAGTTTCATTCATTTTAAAGATTTTTTAGTAGAGAAAGTGGTGAAGGAAAAAGCTAGGTTTGTACCAATTTAAGCTTCCAATCACTAAGGTTAGTGTTTTTATTAAGTAATTGCAACTTATTTCATACCTTTTCAACAAAAATGAAAGCTTGAGCTTCATGGTCATGCATGGATTTTCATGGTGATTTTGACTTTTTAGAGTCAAAGTATGTGAAATTGCATGAATTAGATGTTAACCTCAATATATGTTTTATGAGATATGTGTTTATTTGCTATTTTAGTTAATTTATCATGGTTAATTACTAATAAATAATTTGGATTTACAAAGTTGGTTGCCAAAATGAGCATATATTGTTTAAATAATAAAACTTGGGTGATTAGCAAAAAATTAATTTTATGTGCAAAATGGTTTTTATTGAAATATGATATGTGTTTTGTGCTTAAAATAATGGTAAATTATAGACTATATATATGGGATGCAAAATTAGAGCGTAAAAAAGTATGTATATATATATATATATATATATATATATATATATATATATATATATATATATAGGGGTGGGTTCAATGGAAAACCACTATGCACGTGAAAACCATGGAAACCTACGCATACCGCCCGATTTGGTGCATTTCATGAAAAACGCGGTGGCATGATCGTAAATAAGGTGATGCATCACGCGGAATTTTGATGCATCACGCGAGAAATTTGATGCATCCACGCGGGAAATTTGATGCATCACGCGCGATTTGATGCATCACGCGGGAAATTTGATAGATATTTAGTGGTGCAGTGCGGTTTTCACAAGTTTTCAGGTGCACTGTGGTTTTCCATTGAACCTCCCTATATATATATATATATATATATATATATATATATATATATATATATATATATATATATATATATATATATATATATATATATATATATATATATATATATATGCATCTTTAAGGGGAGCGTAATTCTGCAAAATGCAATTATAGTTACATTATTTGATTTATCTCATACATATTGTGGTTGGTTGGCACAAATTGTAGATGTCGAGGAGAATGACACAAAGGACTCAAAGTTTTAACGTTCCGATAGATTAGTCTCCGAACCTCTTACTATCCCAAAACCCTGAAAAAAAGGTTTATTAATAATTTTCTAAATATTCATTTAATTAATATAAATTTATTTTTGCAAAAGTTTTTTAAAAATTATAGCTTTTTTCCGTTTTTATTATATTTTGAAACTTTTATCAAAAAGGTTATGCGTTTATTGTTAAAATATTTAATTAACAAAGTTCATGCATTTGATAAGGTTAGATTGGGCTCACATTGTTGGTGAGACTTAAGATTAGCTTATTTATTATTGAAAAAGGGTGTTTAAATTTCATACATCATTTATGTAGAAACCTCATGTTTATAATCCTTTGTCTTTGCATTATTTTTAGATGTCAACCCAAATCCACACATACGGTATTCGTTCCGTAAATTCCCAAAAGCCTAGGATGAGAACCCACGACCCTAAGAACGTCCGCCTTGAGAAACCCCCAATGTGGAGGTCTCTGAAATTCCCCCGAATACCAATAATGGCAAACCCCCTAGGTTTCTCATAGAGCGTACCCTGAAAGAGCCTGACTCTGATGATTTTGAGATCATTGAGTCATTTGAGCGTCTGGGATGGGTTAGGTTTGTCATGTGGGAATTACCATACATCCATACTAGTTTAATCCAACAGTGGTTGCCACGATGCGTAGGATTGAAAAATCTGAGGATCATGATTTTGAATTAGTGGGAATGGTGAGAAACAAAGAGGTGTTAGTTTCTAGAGATAAATTGTATGATGAGTTTTTAATTGACACTGAGACACCTCGTCCTAGGGAGTTATGGACATTGACTAATACCCAGGGGGATAGAATGCGTAAGGTTAATAAGTGGACTAATCAATGGAATCACATAATAGCTAGCCATCGTTTTTGGAATTCCTATTAGAACTGCCCGGACTTACACCGCCTTTAATAGAGTTGATTTGTGCCCCTTAGCCAAGGTCATGTGGAAGCTTGTTATTTTTAACATACTTCCGCGTCACGAAGACACCAGATACGTGAGACCACAAGAAATCCTCTTAGTTCACGCATTAATGACTGGATACCAAAGCGTATCATTAGGTTACATTATTATGCAGAATTTGTGGGAATGTCATGTCTTAGGTCAAGGGATAAATTACCCTCATTTTAGAATGTTGACTGAATTGTTCGTCATAGAAAAGGAAGTGTCCGAGGAATTGCCCATAAGGATCCTTAACCCAAATACCACATGCTTTACAAGGATTACTATGGTAGGGCTAGCATTTGAGCGTACTGAGAGAGGTTTCCGAATTCGTTGTCCAAAATCTACTAAAGTGACCCAAATCCCTTTCAAAGCTCCTGAACACGTGCCTGAAGAACATAAAGGAAAAACCAGCATGGAAGTTGATGAAGAAGATCAGAGACCATAGAAGAGGGTCGAGACCGTTGATGTCGTTTGCGATCAACTGCATAAGCTTAGGGAGGTTGTTGGAGACTTGGTGAACACAAACAATGTGTCGCTCAAAGAGATCCAGACGCTTCGGGAAAATCACACGATGAACGATCATTTATTTCAAACTCATTCGGACTGGCTCACCAATCTCCAGATCACTGTAGGAGAATTGGAAGAAATCGTCGCACCTCCAGCAGAATGTTGATTTTATTATTTGAGTATTATGGTTTAATTATGTGTGATAAACATTCAAGTTTGGTTTGAATTTGTTTCTGGTGTGATGGTTTGTTTGTTTGGTTTGGTTAGTTATTTTATTTGGATTGTAATCGTATTTATTTTTATTTTTAAAAGAGTGATGTTTTTATTTTAAGTTGAATTATAAAAGTTCAATTTTGTTTGTTTATTTGTTTATTTAAATTTAATTGTTATGAATAAGGAATATGTACCGATCTATCTCTCTATGTTCTTAACTGATAAATTAATTTTGATGTGACGAGGACGTCATAGAAGTCTAAGTTGGGAGGGTAGGTTATAACGATAAGATTAATTAATTTAATTTAGCTCTCACAAAAAAAAAATTTAGATTATATTCTATATAAAAAATTAGAGAGATTTACAGCCCCGCGTACCAAAAAAGTAAAAAAAAAAAAATGAACAATCAGAAGTGTTGGGCGCGGGGGGGGGGGGGGGGGGGGGCAGGCCTGCGATGGCCCTGCGTCCCATCGACTTAAAAACGTAGAATTGAGCCTCACTTTGTCATTTCCACAACCCTAGAACCTTGGGGTACGCATGGTGTGCGGCTCCCTTCGAAAATACCCTACTTTTGTGCCCAAAATTTGCAAATTTAAGCTCCAAAACACCCACATTTTCATAAATATCAAAAATCTAGGCTAGAAATTACTTTTTTGTGGATAGTTTCATCCCTTTTGAAGATTTTTGAGTAGAGAAAGTGGTGAAGGAAAAAGCTAGGTTTGTACCAATTTAAGCTTCCAATCACTAATGTTAGTGTTTTTATTAAGAAATTGCCACTTATTTCATACTTTTTCAGCAAAAATGAAAGCTTCAGCTTCATGGTCATCCATGGATTTTCATGGTGATTTTGACTTTTTAGAGTCAAAGTATGTGAAATTGCATGAATTAGATGATAACCTCAATATATGTTTTATGAGATATGTGTTTATTTGCTATTTTAGTTAATTTGTCATGGTTAATTTCTAAGAATTAATTTGGATTTACAAAGTTGGTTGTCTAAATGAGCACATATTGTTTAAATAATAAAACTTGGGTGATTAGCAAAAAAATTAATTTTATGTGCAAAATGGTTTTTATTGAAATATGATATGTGTTTAGTGCTTAAAATAATGGTAAATTATAGACTATATATATGGGATGCAAAATTAAAGCATAAAAAAGTATATATATATATATATATATATATATATATATATATATATATATATATATATATATATATATATATATATATATATATATATATATATATATGCATCTTTAAAGGGAGCGTAATTCTGCAAAATGCAATTATAGGTTACATTATTTGATTTATCTCATACATATTGTGGTTGGTTGGCACAAATTGTAGATGTCGAGGAGAATGAGAGAAAGGACTCAAAATTTTAACGTTTCGATAGATTAGTCTCCGAACCTCTTATTATCCCAAAACCCTGAAAAAAAAGGTTTATTAATAATTTTCTAAATACTCATTTAATTAATATAAATTTATTTTTGCAAAAGTTTTGTAAAAATTATAGCTTTTTCCATTTTTATTATATTTTGAAACTTTTATCAAAAAGGTTATGCGTATATTGTTAAAATATTTAATTAACAAAGTTCATGCATTTGATAAGGTTAGATTGGGCTCACATTGTTGGTGAGACTTAAGATTAGCTTATTTATTATTGAAAAAGGGTGTTTAAATTTCATACATAATTTATGTAGAAACCTCATGTTTATAATCCTTTGTCTTTGCATTATTTTTAGATGTCAACCCAAATCCACACAAACGGTATTCGTTCCGTAAATTCCCAAAAGCCTAGGATGAGAACCCACGACCCTAAGAACGTCCGCCTTGAGAAACCCCCAATGCGGAGTTCTCTGAAATTCCCCCGAATACCAATAATGGCAAACCCCCTAGGTTTCTCATAGAGCGTACCCTGAAAGAGCCTGACTTTGATGATTTTGAGATCATTGAGTCATTTGAGCGTCTGGGATGGGTTAGGTTTGTCATGTGGGAATTACCATACATCCATACTAGTTTAATCCAACAGTGGTTGCCACGATGCGTAGGATTGAAAAATCTGAGGATCATGATTTCGAATTAGTGGGAATGGTGAGAAACAAAGAGGTGTTAGTTTCTAGAGAAAAATTGTATGATGAGCTTTTAATTGATACTGAGACACCTCGTCCTAGGGAGTTATGGACATTGACTAATACCCAGGGGGATAGAATGCGTAAGGTTAATAAGTGGACTAATCAATGGAATCACATAATAGCTAGCCATCGTTTTTGGAATTCCTATTAGAACTGCCCGGACTTACACCGCCTTTAATAGAGTTGATTTGTGCCCCTTAGCCAAGGTCATGTGGAAGCTTGTTATTTTTAACATACTTCCGCGTCACCATGACACCAGATACGTGAGACCGCAAGAAATCCTCTTAGTTCACGCATTAATGACTGGATACCAAAGCGTATCATTAGGTTACATTATTATGCAGAATTTGTGGGAATGTCATGTCTTAGGTCAAGGGATAAATTACCCTCATTTTAGAATGTTGACTGAATTGTTCGTCATAGAAAAGGAAGTGTCCGAGGAATTGCCCATAAGGATCCTTAACCCAAATACCACATGCTTTACAAGGATTACTATGGTAGGGCTAGCATTTGAGCGTACTGAGAGAGGTTTCCGAATTCGTTGTCCAAAATCTGCTAAAGTGACCCAAATCCCTTTCAAAGCTCCTGAACACGTGCCTGAAGAACAAAATAATAAAGGAAAAACCAGCATGGAAGTTGATGAAGAAGATCAGAGACCATAGAAGAGGGTCGAGACCGTTGATGTCGTTTGCGATCAATTGCATAAGCTTAGGGAGGTTGTTGGAGACTTGGTGAACACAAACAATGTGTCGCTCAAAGAGATCCAGACGCTTCGGGAAAATCACACGATGAACGATCATTTATTTCAAACTCATTCGGACTGGCTCACCAATCTCCAGATCACTGTGGGAGAATTGGAAGAAATCGTCGCACCTCCAGCAGAATGTTGATTTTATTATTTGAGTATTATGGTTTAATTATGTGTGATAAACATTCAAGTTTGGTTTGAATTTGTTTCTGGTGTGATGGTTTGTTTGTTTGGTTTGGTTAGTTATTTTATTTGGATTGTAATCGTATTTATTTTTATTTTTAAAAGAGTGATGTTTTTATTTTAAGTTGAATTATAAAAGTTCAATTTTGTTTGTTTATTTGTTTGTTTAAATTTAATTGTTATGAATAAGGAATATGTACCGATCTATCTCTCTATGTTCTTAACTGATAAATTAATTTTGATGTGACGAGGACGTCATAGAAGTCTAAGTTGGGAGGGTAGGTTATAACGATAAGATTAATTAATTTAATTTAGCTCTCACAAAAAAAAAATTTAGATTATATTCTATATAAAAAATTAGAGAGATTTACAGCCCCGCGTACCAAAAAAGTAAAAAAAAAAATGAAAAATCAGAAGTGTTGGGCGCGGGGGGGGGGGGGGGGGGGGCAGGCCTGCGATGGCCCTGCGTCCCATCGACTTAAAAACGTAGAATTGAGCCTCACTTTGTCATTTCCACAACCCTAGAACCTTGGGGTACGCATGGTGTGCGGCTCCCTTCGAAAATACCTACTTTTGTGCCCAAAATTTGCAAATTTAAGCTCCAAAACACCCACATTTTCATAAATATCAAAAATCTAGGCTAGAAATTACTTTTTTGTGGATAGTTTCATCCCTTTTGAAGATTTTTGAGTAGAGAAAGTGGTGAAGGAAAAAGCTAGGTTTGTACCAATTTAAGCTTCCAATCACTAATGTTAGTGTTTTTATTAAGAAATTGCCACTTATTTCATACTTTTTCAGCAAAAATGAAAGCTTCAGCTTCATGGTCATCCATGGATTTTCATGGTGATTTTGACTTTTTAGAGTCAAAGTATGTGAAATTGCATGAATTAGATGATAACCTCAATATATGTTTTATGAGATATGTGTTTATTTGCTATTTTAGTTAATTTGTCATGGTTAATTTCTAAGAATTAATTTGGAATTACAAAGTTGGTTGTCTAAATGAGCACATATTGTTTAAATAATAAAACTTGGGTGATTAGCAAAAAAATTAATTTTATGTGCAAAATGGTTTTTATTGAAATATGATATGTGTTTAGTGCTTAAAATAATGGTAAATTATAGACTATATATATGGGATGCAAAATTAAAGCATAAAAAAGTGTATATATATATATATATATATATATATATATATATATATATATATATATATATATATATATATATATATATATATATATATATATATATATATATATATATATATATATGCATCTTTAAAGGGAGCGTAATTCTGCAAAATGCAATTATAGGTTACATTATTTGATTTATCTCATACATATTGTGGTTGGTTGGCACAAATTGTAGATGTCGAGGAGAATGAGACAAAGGACTAAAAATTTTAACGTTCCGATAGATTAGTCTCCGAACCTCTTATTATCCCAAAACCCTGAATAAAAAGGTTTATTAATAATTTTCTAAATACTCATTTAATTAATATAAATTTATTTTTGCAAAAGTTTTGTAAAAATTATAGCTTTTTCCATTTTTATTATATTTTGAAACTTTTATCAAAAAGGTTATGCGTTTATTGTTAAAATATTTAATTAACAAAGTTCATGCATTTGATAAGGTTAGATTGGGCTCACATTGTTGGTGAGACTTAAGATTAGCTTATTTATTATTGAAAAATGGTGTTTAAATTTCATACATCATTTATGTAGAAACCTCATGTTTATAATCCTTTGTCTTTGCATTATTTTTAGATGTCTACCCAAATCCACACAAACGGTATTCGTTCCGTAAATTCCCAAAAGCCTAGGATGAGAACCCACGACCCTAAGAACGTCCGCCTTGAGAAACCCCCAATGCGGAGTTCTCTGAAATTCCCCCGAATACTAATAATGGCAAACCCCCTAGGTTTCTCATAGAGCGTACCCTGAAAGAGTCTGACTTTGATGATTTTGAATCATTGAGTCATTTGAGCGTCTGGGATGGGCTAGGTTTGTCATGTGGGAATTACCATATATCCATACTAGTTTAATCCAACAGTGGTTGCCACGATGCGTAGGATTTAAAAATCTGAGGATCATGATTTCGAATTAGTGGGAATGGTGAGAAACAAAGAGGTGTTAGTGTCTAGAGAAAAATTGTATGATGAGTTTTTAGTTGACACTGAGACACCTCGTCCTAGGGAGTTATGGACATTGACTAATACCCAGTAGGATAGAATGCGTAAGGTTAATAAGTGGACTAATCAATGGAATCACATAATAGCTAGCCACCGTTTTTGGAATTCCTATTAGAACTGCCTGGACTTACACCGCCTTTAATAGAGGTGATTTGTGCCCCTTAGCCAAGGTCAAGTGGAAGCTTGCTATTTTTAACATACTTCCGCGTCACCAAGACACCAGATACGTGAGACCACAAGAAATCCTCTTAGTTCACGCATTAATGACTGGATACCAAACCGTATCATTAGGTTACATTATTATGCAGAATTTGTGGGAATGTCATGTCTTAGGTCAAGGGATAACCAAAAACTTAGGGCTAACCGACCCGACCTACACATAGTAGCGTCGGCGCCCAGATCCACGTCGTATAGTACAAGTATGCATACAGGGAATTCACGCTTACACATAGGCATAGATTTCTAACAGAAAGGTAGGGTAAATATATCATGTGATCGACATAATCATGAAAATGATAATAACATGATAGGGTGATACAAATGAAGCGAATATAACAAATATGCATAAACACATATAACTGATCATGCAGATAAATCTGTTACTCACAGTACTGCCAAAACTGGCTCTTTGAAGCTCGGTCAAGATAAATATGGCCAATCGAACTATCTGAACTCACCACACCCGGCTACCAACCTGATAATAAAAGTACATCGCTTGATTGTTACTATTTAATTCGTCTAAAACTATAATCCTTGACTGGCCTAAAATTCAAATGTTCGGAGGCTAAAACGATAAATATTTATTTATGCGGAAAAATCTTTAAAATTAATTAAACTTTAAGTTTTAGGTTATTTTGCCTATAATTATAGGTATCGAACCTATTTCGAACTGAAATAATAAATTTTATAGCATTGTCTGTCAATTTTCGTTCCTTAGATTATATCAGTTACGAGAAACTTCACAAACTATATTAAATGATTAGAATTGTTTAATTATTAGTTAAGTTATATAATACAAATTTATATTATAGACTTCATATTTAAATCCATTGATAAATTTCAAGTCATCTATTTAATTTATATACATAAATTAGACATAATTATTTTGATACTAAAACAAAGATCCAACAACTAATTAATCCACTAACTTAATAAATATGCTAAACATAAGCCCACATCCCTTTTCTTTAACCACCGCTAATTCTTTTTATTTTCATTTTCATTTTTTTTTCTTTTGGCTTCTGCGAAAAAGTGGGGAGACAGTGACATTCTTCATGCCGCCACCCCCCTTCCTTTGTTTCTAACAGCCTAAATTCATTAAACCCAAAAAAAAACCCATTTGAAGTCAACCCACAAAAGAAAACCAATTTCAAGAAAAACTAGACTTGACCTTCCCCACCGGTTAACGCCTAACGCCTCCTCCCTCCTGTTCTAATATTTCTATTACATAAACTACGGAAAGTCGGGAACGAAACAGACAGGTAGAGTACCACCGGCCAAGAGAAAGAGGGAGTCGGCCGTCGGCGGCGGTGCCGCCTGAACCTCCAGCCACCACCCCAGCCTACACAACCCACTACAATACATGATTTATACTTTATTTATTTATTTATTTATTATTATTTTTTTTCAAACTTAAATTCCAAAATAGATGAGGCCAACTCCAATGATCCCAAACTCAAGGCAAATCATTAGAATCATAAAATAAATCTATTTCTAACTTTACTTTTTATAAAGACTGATGTTTTAATGTTTATATGTTCAAAAATATAAACTAGATATAATACTCCATTAATGAAGGTCTATGGTTTCTTTGATAAAAAAATGGTGAAATGGGAGAGCAAAAAGCGGTTCATTACAGATTATTAACTTGTTGTTAATAATCGTATCTAAAAAAATACATACGGGAACTAAACAAGTGGGTTAGACTTGTACCTTAAGTATGAAGGTGAAGATGAAAGCTTGAAGATGACAATGAAAAATGGAGGTTTATTTCACTCAAAACTCCAGCCACTTTTATTTTACCCATGCAAGTTTATTGTATGGATTTGAATAGATGGAGAAACATTGAAATAGAGAGTCAAATGACTCAAATGATGCATGGGTCCAAATGAAAGCTTTGGGTGGCAGAAAGTGTAACACTCCTTAAGGGTGAAATTTCTTTTCTTAAAAGTCAACAAGGGAACATCAATAATCTACTCATTTAAATTGCACAATTAGACAACATATTTTAGGTTGTTTATTTTCAATGAGAATATACGTTTAGTTTGGTTTTATTTTTAAAGTATAATTTCATTATTATTTGGTTGTTTAATGTTTAGTCTCATATTTCAAGAGTTGAATTCGACTTTAACAATTATAATCGGTTGCCTCGTCAATTCTCGTATTTTAAATATTTATTTAAAAATACGTGCGTTACAAATTGCCCATAAGGATCCTTAACCCAAATACCACATGCTTTACAAGGATTACTATGGTAGGGCTAGTATTTGAGCGTACTGAGAGAGGTTTCCGAATTCGTTGTCCAAAATCTGCTAAAGTGACCCAAATCCCTTTCAAAGCTCCTGAACACGTGCCTGAAGAACAAAATAATAAAGGAAAAACCAGCATGGAAGTTGATGAAGAATATCAGAGACCATGGAAGAGGGTCGAGACCGTTGATGTCGTTTGCGAATTGCGATCAACTGCATAAGCTTAGGGAGATTGTTGGACACTTGGTGAACACAAACAATGTGTCGCTCAAAGAGATCCAGACGCTTCGGGAAAATCAAACGATGAACGATCATTTATTTCAAACGCATTCGGACTGGCTCACCAATCTCCTGATCACTGTAGGAGAATTGGAAGAAATCGTCGCACCTCCAGCAGAATGTTGATTTTTATTATTTGAGTATTATGGTTTAATTATGCGTGATAAACATTTTAGTTTGGTTTGAATTTGTTTCTAATGTGATGGTTTGTTTGTTTGGTTTGGTTATTTATTTTATTTGGATTGTAATCGTACTTTATTTTTATTTTTAAAACAGTGATGTTTTTATTTTAAGTTGAATTATAAAAGTTCAATTTTGTTTGTTTATTTGTTTGTTTAAATTTAATTGTTATGAATAAGGAATATGTACCGATCTATCTCTCTATGTTCTTAACCGATAAATTAATTTTGATGTGATGAGGACGTCACAAAAGTCTAGGTTGGGGAGGGTAGGTTATAACGATAAGATTAATTAATTTAATTTAGCTCTCACAAAAAAAATTTAGATTATATTCTATATAAAAAATTAGAGACATTTAAAGCCCCGCGTACCAAAAAAGTAAATAAAAAATGAAAAATCAGCAGTGTTGGGCGCCGGGGGGGCAGGCCTGCGATGGCCCTGCGTCCCATCGACTTAAAAACGTAGAATTGAGCCTCACTTTGTCATTTCCACAACCCTAGAACCTTGGGCTACACATGGTGTGCGGCTCCCTTCGAAAATACCCTACTTTTGTGCCCAAAATTTACAAATTTAAGCTCCAAAACACCCACATTTTCATAAATATCAAAAATCTAGGCTAGAAATTACTTCTTTGTGGATAGTTTCATCCATTTTGAACATTTTTTAGTAGAGAAAGTGGTGAAAGAAAAAGCTAGGTTTGTACCAATTTAAGCTTCCAATCACTCAATCACTAAAGTTAGTGTTTTTATTCAGTAATTACAACTTATTTCATACTTTTTCAGCAAAAATGAAAGCTTGAGCTTCATAGTCATCCATGGATTTTCATGGTGATTTTGACTTTTTAGAGTCAAAGTATGTGAAATTGCATGAATTAGATGATAACCTCAATATATGTTTTATGAGATATGTGTTTATTTGCTATTTTAGTTAATTCGTCAAGGTTAATTTCTAAGAATTAATTTGGATTCACAAATGGTTGCCTAAATGAGCATATATTGTTTAAATAATAAACCTTGGGTGATTAGCAAAAAATTAATTTTATGTGCAAAATGGTTTTTATTGAAATATGATATGTGTTTAGTGCTTAAAATAATGGTAAATTATAGACTATATATATGGGATGCAAAATTAGAGCGTAAAAAAGTATATATATATATATATATATATATATATATATATATATATATATATATATATATATATATATATATATATATATATATATATATATATATATATATGCATCTTTAAAGGGAGCGTAATTCTGCAAAATGCAATTATAGGTTACATTATTTGATTTATCTCATACATATTGTGGTTGGTTGGCACAAATTGTAGATGTCGAGAAGAATGAGACAAAGGACTCAAAATTTTAACGTTCCGATAGATTAGTATCCGAACCTCTTATTATCCCAAAACCCTGAAAAAAAGGTTTATTAATAATTTTCTAAATACTCATTTAATTAATATAAATTTATTTTTGCAAAAGTTTTGTAAAAATTATAGCGTTTTCCGTTTTTATTATATTTTGAAACTTTTATCAAAAAGATTATGCGTTTATTGTTAAAATATTTAATTAACAAAGTTCATGCATTTGATAAGGTTAGATTGGGCTCACATTGTTGGTGAGACTTAAGATTAGCTTATTTATTATTGAAAAAGGGTGTTTAAATTTCATACATCATTTATGTAGAAACCTCATGTTTATAATCCTTTGTCTTTGCATTATTTTTAGATGTCAACCCAAATCCACACAAACGGTATTCGTTCCGTAAATTCCCAAAAGCCTAGGATGAGAATCCACGACCCTAAGAACGTCCGCCTTGAGAAACCCCCAATTCGGAGTTCTCTGAAATTCCCCCGAATACCAATAATGGCAAACCCCCTAGGTTTCTCATAGAGCGTACCCTGAAAGAGCCTGACTTTGATGATTTTGAGATCATTGAGTCATTTGAGCGTCTGGGATGGGCTAGGTTTGTCATGTGGGAATTACCATATATCCATACTAGTTTAATCCAACAGTGGTTGCCATGATGCGTAGGATTGAAAAATCTGAGGATCATGATTTCGAATTAGTGGGAATGGTGAGAAACAAAGAGGTGTTAGTTTCTAGAGAAAAATTGTATGATGAGTTTTTAATTGACACTGAGACACCTCGTCCTAGGGAGTTATGGACATTGACTAATACCCAGGGGGATAGAATGCGTAAGGTTAATAAGTGGACTAATCAATGGAATCACATAATAGCTAGCCACCGTTTTTGAAATTCCTATTAGAACTGCCCGTACTTACACCGCCTTTAATAGAGGTGATTTGTGCCCCTTAGCCAAGGTCATGTGGAAGCTTGTTATTTTAACATACTTCCGCGTCACCAAGACACCAGATACGTGAGACCACAAGAAATCCTCTTAGTTCACGCATTAATGACTGGATACGAAACCGTATCATTAAGTTACATTATTATGCAGAATTTGTGGGAATGTCATGTATTAGGTCAATGGATAAATTACCCTCATTTTAGAATGTTGACTGAACTGTTCGTCATGGAAAAGGAAGTGTCCGAGGAATTGCCCATAAGGATCCTTAACCCAAATACCACATGCTTTACAAGGATTACTATGGTAGGGCTAGTATTTGAGGGTACTGAGAGAGGTTTCCAAATTCGTTGTCCAAAATCTGCTAAAGTGACCCAAATCCCTTTCAAAGCTCCTGAACACATGCCTGAAGAACAAAATAATAAAGGAAAAACCAGCATGGAAGTTGATGAAGAAGATCAGAGACCATGGAAGAGGGTCGAGACCGTTGATGTCGTTTGCGATCAACTGCATAAGCTTAGGGAGATTGTTGGTGACTTGGTGAACACAAACAATGTGTCGCTCAAAGAGATCCAGACGCTTCGGGAAAATCAAACGATGAACGATCATTTATTTCAAACGCATTCGGACTGGCTCACCAAACTCCAGATCACTGTAGGAGAATTGAAAGAAATCGTCGCACCTCCAGCAGAATGTTGATTTTATTATTTGAGTATTATGGTTTAATTATGCGTGATAAACATTTAAGTTTGGTTTGAATTTGTTTCTGGTGTGATGGTTTGTTTGGTTTGGTTATTTATTTTATTTGGATTGTAATCGTACTTTATTTTTATTTTTAAAAGAGTGATGTTTTTATTTTTAGTTGAATTATAAAAGTTCAATTTTGTTTGTTTAATTGTTTGTTTAAATTTAATTGTTATGAATAAGGAATATGTACCGATCTATCTCACTATGTTCTTAATCCGATAAATTAATTTTGATGTTACGAGGACGTCACAGAAGTCTAAGTTGGGGAGGGTAGGTTATAACGATAAGATTAATTAATTTAATTTAGCTCTCACAAAAAAAAATTTAGATTATATTCTATATAAAAAATTAGAGAGATTTAGAGCCCAGCATACCAAAAAAGTAAAAAAAAATGAAAACTCAGCAGTGTTGGGCGCGGGGGGGGGGGGGGGGGGGGGGGGGCTGGCCTGCGATAGCCCTGCGTCCCATCGACTTAAAAATGTAGAATTGAGCCTCACTTTGTCATTTCCACAACCCTAGAACCTTGGGCTACGCATGGTGTGTGGCTCCCTTCGAAATACCCTACTTTTGTGCCAAAAATTTGCAAATTTAAGCTCCAAAACACCCACGTTTTCATAAATATCAAAAATCTAGGCTAGAAATTACTTCTTTGTGGATAGTTTCATCCATTTTGAAGATTTTTGAGTAGAGAAAGTGGTGAAGGAAAAAACTAGGTTTGTACCAATTTAAGCTTCCAATCACTAAGGTTAGTGTTTTTATTAAGTAATTGCAACTTATTTCATACCTTTTCAGCAAAAATGAAAGCTTGAGCTTCATGGTCATCCATGGATTTTCATGGTGTTTATTTGCTATTTTAGTTAATTTGTCATGGTTAATTTCTAAGAATTAATTTGGATTTACAAAGTTGGTTGCCAAAATGAGCACATATTGTTTAAATAATAAAACTTGGGTGATTAGCAAAAAATTAATTTTATGTGCAAAATGGTTTTTATTGTAATATGATATGTGTTTAGTGCTTAAAATAATGGTAAATTATAGACTATATATATGGGATGCAAAATTAGAGCGTAAAAAAGTATGTGTATATATATATATATATATATATATATATATATATATATATATATATATATATATATATATATATGCATCTTTAAAGGGAGCGTAATTCTGAAAAATGCAATTATAGGTTACATTATTTGATTTGTCTCATACATATTGTGGTTGGTTGGCACAAATTGTAGATGTCGAGGAGAACGAGACAAAGGACTCAAAATTTTAACGTTCCAATAGATTAGTCTCCGTACCTCTTATTATCCCAAAACCCTGAAAATGTTGGGACGCACTTGTTTTTATATATAAAATATTCGAATAAAGTGTTAGCTGAAAAAAGGGTTAGGAAGAGTGATTTTGAGGACTATGGAATCCCATACCTTTTTGACTATTTGGGGGTGGCAAAGGGTGCTTCAGTTAGGCGGCCGAGATATTTATCAGGGCGATGTGGTTGAGGGTATGTCTACCCTACGGAGGGAGACGGGTCGTTCACCCAACGACTTTAGATTGATAGGTATCGTCCATGGTAGGGACGTGGCGATGGATGCGCAAATCCTTCGCCAATTATTTAGTTTAGATACGGGGGTAGGCCATGAAGGGTCTAACCAGCGGGGATACGAGTATAAGAATGAGGCCCAGTTGGCCTTCACTGACATGACATAGTCAGGTGAGTGGACGGAGCAGGTAAGTAGACTTTTTATTCCATCCATTTTGGAATCTGAGTTCTCCACTTCTTACAGCAGCAAGGCTTTGACTCCGAGGTTTAAGGTGCTTCACAAGATTATTGTGAACAACAACTTGCCTCGTGATAGTGACCTGACTAAGGTCAGACATAGGGATATCACGTTCCTACACGCCCTTCATAAGGGTAAGCCTAGACTGTCCTTTGCAAGGACAATTATGAAAGATTTATAGTCTATGTACGACACAAGAGAGAGGACGATCGTCCCCGATGCTTGGTTGATCTCCAAGTTCCTCGAGAGGACGGGTTCACTTTCACCCGATTCCCTGTTTTCCCCCATTTTGACGAAAGGTTTGAGATATTCAACAAAGAGACAAATGAGTCGTATGTCAAGGACTACACCGAGGATGAGAGGAGAGAGAGATAGGAGAAGGTCACCAATGAGGTGGGAGTTTGGCACGAAGAGCCGAACCTAGGGGCGTCTAACTCGCGCAGTCGAGGTAATGACGGTTTTGATTTTGATCGCATGATGAGGCGGATAGAAGACATAGTAGTGGGTCAGGGTGTGTTTCGAGAGGATGTGACCCAGAGATTAGATGAGATGAATGGGAGTATGACCCATATTTATGATAGGGTCGATCACTTGTCGGGTCGGGTAGATCAGCTGCAGGACGGGCAGAGAGCCCTGGCATAGACCCGACATCACGAGGACTCCATAGCCGGTATGTCATATCAGTCCTATGAGGATTACAAGATGCCCAATTACCATGCCTATAACCCTGCCGTAGATACTTATCAGCGCTATTCGGCGCATGGCAGGCAGGACCTCCCAGACCCGATGCCTCCTCACTTGGTTCTGCCGACTACACAGTTCACCACTGGCCAGAACCCATATACCGACTTCTTCAACAGCGTCTTCGGTCCTCCTCCGTCGTCTCCTCCATTTGAATGATCGGGTACTATCCTTCTGTATTATTTACTTTTCTATCTTATATTTTATTCTAGTTTGTTATGCATTTAATTTCTTTATCGTAAATTTCATTTATTTTTAGTTCTTAGCCGAGTCCTTTTTAGAGTTTATAATGTTTATATAGTCTTTCATTTTTCCCCAATCGAGTCTTGTTTGCCGATCAGGCCATGGAACATGATGATAAATAGAAAATACATGTACGCGGAAATTGGCTAGTGTTGTTAGGATATTTTATAATTAAGAAAAGAGTCGTAGTAATAATTAAAACTTTTGCCATGTTAAATGAATTTAAGTATGTTAAAATGTATTTGGGCTTAAATGTGAGTAATGTGTTAAACGATTTTGGAAACCCATGCGATAAGGGGGAGAATTTAATCATGTTTCACCCTCAAAAGTGAGTTAATTGTGGTCTAGATGGCTTGGGAAACTAAGTCCGTAGGGGTACCATTCATGCCTAATCCCCTAAAACCGTTTGGTTTGGGAGTGGTTAACTGAAATCTCGTTACATGGACTATCTAGCTAATCTAGTTGAAAAAAATAAATAGATAGAAGCATGGTGTTAAAAAGAAAAATTTGTCGTAAACATGCAAAGAGGAAAAGATGGTCAAAAGACCCACATGTTTTAAGTATTGTAACCTTGAGCTAAAAGGGTATTTCCAAGAGTGAGATAAGGGAAGTATATTTTAACTGAAAACGTCTTCAATTTACATGACAAAAAATTTTAAATACATTAGTGCGAAGGCTAGCTTAACATAAAATTTCTAGAGTCACTGCTAATACATGCTCGTTACATAATTACTTCTGATTCCAAAAGCTTGTTTGGGGACGACCAAGAGTTAAGTTGGGGAGATTTGATGAGTCTATAATTTATATGGTTTCAGAGTCATTTTATGATCGTTTTAAGCATCGATACTTCGTAAAATCCATACTATTACTCAAAGTTTGTGTTTCAGGGCCAAGATATCAAAAGAAAGCATCTCGAGAAAATTCTAAGCAAACCGAGCCGAAGGGGGCGCAGGCTTGCGCCACCCTGCGGTCCACAATAGAAGAATTCCAACTGACCAGATACATTCCAGCGTATACCAGGTAACCCTAGCCGCACCTGGGCACAGGGGGGCGCAGGCCTGCGCTGGGACGGCGCAAAAATGCGGTTTCCAGCCTGTGAAACCCTAATCTCGACTCCTCTATAAATAGTGGCCGAGGGAAGCCTTGGAGAAGAGTTTCGACGTGTGTGAAAGAGTTGGCGAAGCCCTGCCGGAGTGGATCTACGATAAGAAAATGAAGACGGTGATTCACAAGCTATGAGATGTCTCAGATCTACGATTGTGAAGAGCATACGATGAGCGGCTAATCCCGTTAGCCGTTTGCGTAGGATCTACGGCTAAGTTTACTCTACTTTAGTTTCTCATGCTTTTATGTTTTTGTATTGATTGAGATCTATTATGTGTATGCAAATGAAAGGCATTCGACTATGATTATGGTTGTATGTTTTGATTGGTAAAAGCAAGATAGTTTATCGTGGTATTATTATTCGTGTCGAGTCCATTAGATTAGGGATTAAGACAAGTAATGAATATTTCATACGCTATGCCGAGATTTATTGGTTAAAACATGTTTGAGTAATTTAGTCGCGCAATTAATTATGTCTATGTGATTGTTGCATGAAATTAAAGTGAGTAATACTTATGCCGTGGTGATCCCGTGAATGGTTATTCGTCTCTTGATTGTTTATTTAATACATTAGTTATTTTTCCATTAATTTTAGTTACAAAGGAATAGCAAATCATTGATCTAAACAAATCATTCATATCCACATTTCACAATTTACAGAGCTTTCAATAAAACTTATAAGGTCAATTGCCTAACCCTAATTACAAACTCACTCCCTGAGGATTCGACCCTTACTTCTCTAAACTAAATAGTGGATATAAGGACTAAATCTGCAGGTCACAACGACGGCCCGTCAAGGACCCCCTAGTCCAACAGATGGGAGATCTCCTAAAAGACATTGTCGAATCTTGCCACTTCTCCGCCCAAGGTACAAAGAGGAAGCATGATGATCAAGCTGATCCGGATGAGCATGAGGGAGAGAAATGGGCCTAGGCAGCCGGCAAAGCCCCAATGGTAATCGATCAACCAGCTCCAACCTGTCCAATACCTCAAGCACACGAACCATCAGCGGCCAATCTCCTTGCTGTGTCTCTTGAAGAATCTGAATCAGGAGCTCAACTAGCTCTAACAGTATGGGAAGGATCCAAACCAAGTGCCAACATCTTTTGAATCCGAAGATGAGGAAATTATTGTTGCCGCTGTTTCTTTGAAGATATATTTTACCTCAATGATGTTATTTATCCTGGATATCGATGAAGAGGAACAAGAGGCAAGGGAGGTTCAGATCAAGGAAGCGCTCAGGATCTAGTATGCCGGTGAAAAAGGCGTTGCACTAGAAAAGTTTGAAATTAAGACTCCTTCTGATGATCCGGCACCTACTCCGCCATCTACAACTCAAGCATCATCTCACTCAGTCCAACAATCTTCCACAAGTCCAATGGCGATTCCGGTTATACCTGACTAGTACTTTCAACCTGCCGGGTCTTCACGCTGATTCCCGATATTTCAAGAAAGGTCAAACATCCCGACTCTTTCCTCTGTTGCCCTAAATGTACTAAAAGAAATCACGAGGCTGTAAGCAGGAATGTCTAGAGGTGCTAGTACCTCTCAAAAGAGAGAGGAACGATACACTGAATGGTTGACTGCCCAAACTCTTGATTGGGTAAAGAAAAGGGTACAGAGTTCGTACATGGAAGAAAAGTATCTACAAATGTTTGTGAAAGAAATAGAAACCATGAGGGCTGATTTATTCTGGTCGTTAGAAGGTATGGAGTAGAGCGACAAATCTGTGTATGTTGCTATGGTTGGTGCAATGCGAAAGAGTAGAGATGAGGTTCGAAATAGGTTACCGATAGTGAAAGTGATTCAGATCAAAGTTGATAAATTTCTGAGCATATTCTGTCCGATGTTTCAAGTGAAACGTGAAGACAAGACATTCTCAGAGTTTTACAGAAGCTGATTTTGCGAATTTGTTCTTACAAGACTTGGAAATCTTATATTTGCATCTTCTACATAAGAAGAATATGAATGCTATAACGCAATAAGCTCAAATATCTATTGTCAAGTTTCTGCGCCGAAATCTCACTTAGTCCTTAATATTTGACTTCCAAATGGAGTTAAAGGCATGACAAAGAAAAGTAAATTTGCTTGCACGAATCAAGACACTCATTGACTCGAACGATTACCGGTCTTCAAAGTTACAAATGCACCAAAAGTCAGAGTGTTCTATTTGAATTCACAGAGGCGAAAGGCATTCATGCGCAAAGATGAGTTAGAAAAGTATTCTGAGGGACGTTGTATGATTGATGCATTTTACATGAAGGTTTTCATGGTCATTTTACATGTGAATGCATCTCTTTTGTAGAAAATAAGCTACTTTCATAAGTATTTTGTTTGCAACAGGTGATGGAAACAAATGACCAAAAATGGTGTTGTTTGGATTTAAAAGACTTGACAAGAAACTAGCGGATCAATCTGCTAGAAGATGATCAATTTGTCTGATATCAAAAGTACTCAGTAGAATGTTCAGAGTCTCAGCAGATCAATCCGCTCGAAAATATATCAATCTGCCCATACGACCTGTCATAAAGTTTCACTTTTAAAAGCCCATGACGACTATTGACCCTACGGAAGCCTTAGGACACCTAAAATACCATAAATAGGGGGTCTTGGGTGCCTGGAAAGGGAATTCCTTAGATCATTTAACTCTCCACAAGTTTCTTTCGGTTGTGAAACATGTAGAACCCTAAGGTCGGTGGCTTGGGTTAGGGTTTCGGCTCCGCTTCCATTCCGACCACTCCGTCATCCAACGTTCCATATTTATGAATGCGATATCTCAAATCAAGATGGAGCTTCCATTAAATATGAACTACATATCAATCAACAATCATTCTTGGGAATACCGTTAGTTAAGTTTTCATGTTTTTGACTTGGTTTTACTTCGTAACAAACAATGCATTCAATTCAAGTTCTTCATGTTTATTAGTACGGATGTGATTGTTTCCTTCTTTTTCATCATTTTTTTTATCATAAGACGCATCATAGCTGCCAAGTTACCTCTCGTGCCGAGCTCATCCTAGTTTAGGAGTTAAGACGGGCGGTTAACGCAACACGATTCGTGCCGAAAATACGGTTTTGATTAAATTGATTGCCATTACTATGTCTATGTAGTTAGGTTATACAGTAACCTAATTGATTTGTGAATGATTAATTAACCGGTAGACCTAGGTTTGATTGTTGCATTCATCCATCCGAACCGTAAACCCGAAGTCATTGACATTTTTACTAGGTTTCTATTATGTTCTTTATTTTCTAGTTTTATCTCTATTACTAATAAAGCATTTAGATGCTTGGTTTAAAAAAAACAACTTATCAAGCATAAGATACAAGTCAATAAAGAACAATCATGAATTTTTATGACTTACAACTCATTGATGCAAAAGTACAACCCAGTAATGTACAAAAATTTAAAAAAAAATATCAGATTTATCATTACACAAGAAAACACACGCATTGTCTTGAAACAAATATCATATTTATCATTGATATCTGCAAAACTACAACCCATTGGCTACCAAAACCTACTGTCATCTGCCAACCCAGTGACTCTTCCATTCCCTCAAACCATCTGTTGCAATTCTCCAAGTTGTTGGCTTCTATAACCTGCTGCCATCTATTGCATTGTTGCAAATTGCATTCCCCCAAACCATCTATAAGAATTATATTGCATTGGCATCCATAACCTGCTACTGATTTATTCAAAGAACCAAGGTACATTCGATTACATTGCATGCATGCATCATATGGTTATAACAGAATTCATTTCACCTTCTTACAGAATTGAAAAGACAAACAAGCTGTGATCAACTTCTCTTTCATTTCTCTTTCGGGTAATCAACTTATCTTTTGTTTTTCTTTTGGTTTCTTTAAGAATCACTTCTGTTTCATTTCTCACCGATTTATAATCTGATCTCATTTCGCTTCTATTGCAGAGTGGGAGGAAGAACTGTGATCTCATTCGTGAATCTATTTTCGCTTCTTTCAGATAATAGTATCTGTAAATCACATCTGTTTTCATATTCTTATTCATCCTCATAATACAAATCAAAACATGACATCTACATTGTAAAATGAACAAAAAAGTAGACTCATACCTTTGGAACCATACAAGGAAGTAAAGACACCTCATTAGTTTCTGTAAATACACAAACATATTGCAAATCAAAAAAGACATCTACATTGTAAAATGAAAACATTCGAGACTCGTACCTTTGGAGGCTGTGCTTCAGTTGAAACTGGTACTGGGAGGCCAAACGATTCTGATGATTATGTTGAAACTGGTTCAGATAATGTTGTCGGTGAAACCGAACCAAAAATATGTAAAACTACACCAAAACATAATACAAATAAAAATACGTAAATTAACACCTAAACATGATAGAAATCAAATCAAGAGATTTACACTGTAAAAATGAAAAATCGAAGACTCATACCTTTGGAACCGTACATGCTTGAACCAACTATTTTGCTGTTGAAAATGGTTAAAAATAGAAAATTTAATGCACAGAGTTTGTGTTTGTGTTTGCGATGAGTGTATGCATGTACATGTTAAATCTAAAATTTGTATGTGTCTCAGAGTAGTTGGAAAGTGCGGCAGCCCCTCTCATTGATGAGTTTATAAAATCAATATATTGTTAATTGTCCAACAGCAACAATCATTTAAAATAGAAATAATTAAGTGTTTGCGTGGTCATGTCAACTCTGAAATTTAAAAAGTCTCAGAGTGTGTATAGCAGTACCAGTAACGACTCATTAACTTCGAGACTCAGCTAACCAAAGTCTCGGACAACATCCAGCAACAATACCTTAACTATAATTTATACAATCTAAGTGTTAGTAAGTTGGGGATACAAAGGACTCCGAGACTTAGCATTAAGCCAAGTCTCGGATTGGATCATAATTAGAAACATAGCAACAGTAATTAAAAAAATACATGTAAATTAAGTGTGGTGTGTGTCTATTCATTTAAACTTACATGTAAATTAAGTGTGGTGTGTGTGCCTAAACTTGTAATTGTATCATAATATCATATCATTGTGTTGAATACTTGATAATATCCTATGTCTCTTCCCATTGATTTTCAGTGAAATTATAGGGCAGCAATATCAAGTTCCATTATACTTTATTGATAAATATATCATTTCATCATTGTAGGTGTAAAGATCTTTGGATTTATAGGAAAACTAGGCCAAATAGATTGACTTTCATTTGCCTAATCGCTATTCGGATGATATTCTGACTTGTTGTGTGTTTCATGATCACCTATGTCTTTTCCTTGATATATGTGAAAACAATTTTTGGCCAAGACACACCAAAGGGAAACCAATTTGACAAACAAAAACCATTTTATTATCGTTTTATGATTGATTATTTATTCCAATACACATGTTGTAGTTAAAGTTCAGTTTTTGCAGAATAAAATAATAAAAAATATTTTAGCAATTAGAAGTTTCTTGCAGTTGACTTGCAGTCTTAGATCCACAACTTTATTATACCATCTATGTAAAAATACACCTAAACATATGAAAAACTACACCTAAACATAATACAAATCAAAATATGTAAAAGTAACACCTAAACATGATACAAATCAAAACAAGACATTCACATTGTGAAATGAAACCGAAGACTCATACCTTTGGAACCATACGTGCTTGAGGGGTAAAGGCAATATTGAAGGTTTCACCCTTTACCTATATCATCTGCATAACGGATTGTACATTCCTTAATAACAACAACAACAACAACAACAACAACAACAACAACAACAAAAACAACAACAACAACAACAACAACAACAACAACAACAACAACAACAACAACAACAACAACAACGAAGACGACGACGACAATAACAACAACAACAACAACAACAACAACAACAACAACAATATGAACATACATACATACCATAGGAAAAAAAAGGGTGCATTCCCTTTAACCGTTCATATACCTTTTAAGCAATTAATTTAAAATTCAACTATTTTTTATGCTAAAAAAGTATTGTTATTTAGAAAGAACTTCCAACCCAAATCACATTATTTTCATGTTAGTTGTCCATAGAACTCCATTAGGCTAATACTGTTAAAGTGCATACGGTTTGGTCCAAACCAAGTAAACTGCCGAACAGGAACCAATTTGGCTGGTTTGACAGTTCAGGAATCCTCTAAATAGAAAAACTTAAGTTTCAAGTTAGAAAACATACCCGAATCAGGCCCAGCAACTCTAACGTAAAGATCTTGTCCACTGCCTTCAGAATCAGCATACTGCCTCATATCCAAATGATCTACTTCCCAAATCACACAACCCAACCCACCTTGACAAGTATCCATCAATAGACATGCTAATCAACTTCACTATGTAAACCACATGCTTATAAAAAACAACAGGAGACCATTTTGAGTGCCTTAATTCGATTTTGGTCTGAGAGAGACCTTGAAAAGTCTCTGCCAAAGAACTCTGCAAGAAATTTAGAGACCAACATTTCTTCATAGAGAGCCCAAGCCGACATATCTGCAAAGAGGATAATTCATGTTCACGTATGACTTTGAGCTTCTATGCAAAACCAAAAAATGTTGGTTAATTAACAACCTACACAAGCAAGATAGTCCAACTATATACCAACAATTGGAATTAAAAAACTCATGACTGGAATTCTGGAATGAGGATTCAAAGAATTTACACAAACTCATCAAGATAGATGTATACAAAGAACAACCACCTGATCAACAAATTAAAAACCTTTTAAAAGATTTGAATAACATCCATACAAAGAACAAATAAACCACCATTTTTGGTTCTTGATGGTGGTTCAGATGAAGTTAAACCCTATTTAAAACCAATAAAACAAAATCGAACACAAACCAAACTCAAATCGCATACACAAAATCACTTTTATAAACATCAAAATAATAAAGATCAGACCTATTCAAATAAAAATGAGATCTATTCACGTTTTCGAAATTTGTAGAAGAACAAGTGTTGTTCCAGATCCAGGGTTTGTTCTAACAAAATTTTATGAAAATGGAACCATATTTGAAGATCTAAGGGGTTGTTCTAACAAAATTTGAAGAAAATGGAAACTAATTTTTGAGATCCCCATCTCGAGCATAACATTAAGCATCTAAGGGGTTGTTTGTCTATGAAATAAAATAGAAACCCACCCATGAAAAGCAAACCTCAATGAAACTTCAGATTTGAAGAAGAACAATGTTAGTGCATCATGTGTGACGATAACAGTCTAAGTATAGACAATATTTTGTAATAGTCAATTTGTTCGTAATGGTATATAAATATGTGTTTTGATATATGTTTGTTATATTTTTGATAATGTATGTTTGGTATTGATTGTATGTATGTTTGAACTTATAAGTTCAAACATAAGTTCAAAAATAACTTCAAACATAAGTTCAAACATAAGTTCAAAAATAAGTTCAAAGGTCATGGTTCGAACTTATGGAGGACAAGTTCGAAAGGCCTTGGGCTTAGTCGAACTTGTCCTAGGCAAGTTCGAACCAGGGGTTATAATTAAGGGTTAATTCGTTTTAATTAACACCTTTGGCAGAACTTTTGCAGAGCTTAAGCAGAATTCGAATTTGGGATTAGTGCAGAGGTGATCTCGAACTTGCAAGGTGTCTGAGAGTTTTGTTCTTGGAGAGAATCACGTGTCGGGGAGTTCTAGTGTTCGTCTATCATCGTGTGTGTCTCCAGTTTTCGTGTACGTGGTTTATCCGTCAAGCCGCAAACGAGGATTCCACACTCGTTAGACGGTGTCGCGTCAAGATAGGATCCGTAGGAAGGCGACCTTACTAACAATTGTGGTTCCAAATCCAGATTTCTGACCTTAAGCCATCGATCGATTAAGCATTTAAGCTGTTAATCAATCAATTTTCTAACCTTAAGCCTTCAATCGATTCCAATTCCGAACGCTGGTTCCAGATCCAGATTGTTTTGTTGCTCTAGAACGACAAAGAGGAAAGCGAATTGTTTGGACTTCTATTCTTGAAGGCAATGAATGAGTTAAGATACAATGGCGAAGAGGAAACCCTTAAACATGCAACATATGTGAGGTCAAAATTAATTTGGTTTTATTTACTAATAATAATAATAATAATAATAATAATAATAATAATAATAATAATAATAATAACATAATACTACTTATAATAATATAATTAAATTAAGAAATAAATATTTTAGAGTGCAATACTATAATTATAAAAATTTGTTGAAAGAATGTCATTTTGTGCAAAAAATATAATTGAATACTATAATTAAAAATTTCTGACAACTAGCTTGTTGTTATATGCCCAAAACACTTAAGATAGTATGCTTGTAATTTTTTAAAAATACTAAAACTTAAGCTATTTCCCTTTTATGTTATTTAAAGATACTATTCATTATCGACATCTACAAAAGGTAAAAACTAATCAGTGTGATACAACACCAACAAATAGATTGCTTTCATAAAGATTTTAAGTTCAATTCTTGGCATATGTATTTTAGTTTATTTATTTTAGTTTAAAGTTCAAGTCTTTGCTAAGTATAGTAATAATTATAATAATATAATTAAATTAAGAAACGAAATTTTCAACGTGCAATGCTGTAATCAAAAAAATTGTTGAAAGAATGCCATTTTATGTGAAAAATAGAGTAAAATGCTATAATTAAAAATTTCAGACAACTAGCTTGCTATACTCTGCACAAAACCCTTTAGGATAGTATGCTTGTAATTTTTTAAAAATATTGAAACTTAAAGTATTTCTCTTTTATGTTATTTAACGATAATATCCATTATCGACATCTACAAAAGGTAAAAACTAATTAGTGCGATACAACGCCAACAAATAGTTTGCTTTCATAAAGGTTTTAAGTTCAATTCTTGTGTAATTCCCATATAGAAGCATACATTCAACATTCAACATATCATCAACATTATATAGAACATGAAGAACATATTAAGAACAATAAGAACATTCAAGAGATTAAAATAACATTAATGATTGCAAAGGAAATGTACGTACAAAAGGTGCTGAAAGAGTACAGTGAAAACCCTAATGTAATCTATTTATAACAAAAAAATATGGATTCACATACTATCCAAACCCTTGGGTTGACCTTTTGGTCTTTTAACCCATTTACGCAAAGTTTGAATTCTTACACTTTAGCCACAAAACTAAGTTTTATTTATTACACTTTGAACCCTGAAACTATCACAATTCTAGATCTAACATTCTCCCCATTTGTGATTAGCTTTCAGATTGCGGCTTTAAGTTCGTCACCAGCTTCCTCTTATCAAAGTATCTGTCAAGGCGTCTGATTATAATTCTGTACTCTAACTTATCTCGGACATCTTGTTGAAAGTCTCTGAAAAGTTTTATATCGCTTTATGTTCCCATTGCCTTGTGCCTAGCTTGAGTGCTTCTTTTAGATTCTCGATCCTTATCATCAGCATCTTACGGAACATGTACAAGGTGCCATCACAGTATTTCTCGAGCTCATCTCTTCTCATAAATGACTTCTTTCTTTGAGAGTTCAGATAGACAACTCTGACCGTTGGTGACACAGTTACTTTTGAAACAGATAAACGTTCGAGGCCAGGAGTGTCTTGATTTGGAGCAAGCAGATTCACTTTTATTTGTCTTGCTTTTAGTGCCATTTGGAAGTCAAATATCAGCAATAATGTGAGATTTCGTCGAAGAAACTTGACAACACTTCTTTGTGCATTCTGGTGAATTGGATCTCTACTTTTGTTGTGTGGCAGATGAAGATATAAGAATTCAAGATCCTGCAAAAACAAGTTAGGAAAGTCTGCTTCGGTGAATTTAGAGAAAGTTCTATGTTCTCGTTCCACTTCAAAGGTTGGATAGAAAATTCTCAGGAACTTGTCGAACTTGATCTTAATGAGTTTCACAATTGGCAACCTGCTCCTTACTGACTCCTTACTCTTTCTCAATGATCCAACCATGTCAACTTAAACAGATCTATCTCTTTGTTCTATGCCTTCTATAGACCAGATAAGATCGGCCCTGACTGTCTTTCACTCTCGTACAGACATCTTCTTGTATTTTTCTTCCATGTACGGACTCCTGACCCTCTACTTAACCCAGTTTAGAGCTTGGCAGTTAGTATTCCAGTGTGTCTTTCCTCTCGTTTTTGAGAAAAACTTGCAACTCCAGACATCCCTACTTGCAGCCTAGTGATTTCTTTAAGGACATTGGGAGCAACAGAGGACAAAGTTGGGATGTCTGAGAGCTCTTGATATATTGGATATCTTCTGGAGGATTCAGCTAGCTCGAAGAACTGATCAGAGATCATTAGGATCTTTATTGGACTAGCGGAGCCTTGATGGACTTGATTGAGCTGGAGCAGGAGATGGACTTGCAGATGGAACTTGAATTGGAGACAGTGAAGGTGATACCGGGTCCTTAGAAGGAAATTCAAATTCAAACTCTTGGGGATCAACACCTTCTTCACCGGCATATTCTATTGTAGGGACTCCATCAACTGATCTTCTCTTGCTTCTTGTTCCTCTTCATCGGAGTCTATGATGATTACTTCTGTTAGATCGAACATCCTTAGAGGAACATTACTAAGGATCTCTTTTTCTTCCTCAAATGTCATGAAGTCTTTAGGATTTTCCCAGATTGCAAGAGCTAGCTGAGTGCCTGAGTGTGTTTCCTCAAGAGACTCAGCCGGAAACTCTGCTTCCGATTCGTGTGGTCCAGATTGTGAATGAGGAGCTGACGGTGTTGGACTTGACGGAGTGGATTCCTTGAATATCATTGGGGCTTTGCTAGCGGCTTTTGCTCTTTTCTCCCCCTCATGCTGAGCAAGATCATCCTGGTCATCATGCTTTCTTTACGTACCTTGGGCTGCGGCATGACAGGATTTGGCTATAACTTACAGTCGCTCACCGATTTGATGACCCATAAGATTTTGTCGGTTTGACGACCCGAAGGCTTCATTATTCAGTATCTCAAGGATCAAGGAATTGGTTGTTGACAGATTTGATGAAGCTTTGAGCAGAGAATGGAAAGCACGCTTTGCCTCTTCAAGTGATGGAACGGCGGGGATCGCTTGTTGCTGAGTCATAAAGGTGTACATGTCACTCAGTTGTTATGACATGAGAGCCTTGAACTCAGCAAACTCAGCTTTGGACACAGAGTCCTGTTGTAGCCCTGTAGGTCCCGAGAGGTTCCCAAAGAATATAGCTTTAAGCTGTAGAGGGGGGGTGAATACAGCTATTTAAAAACTACACATTGTTTTCTCAATGTTTGTATGTATTATCAACAATTTGTTAATTACAAACAAGCTTGAATGCGGAATAGTTCAAGCTGAGATGACAGATACAACAATATGTTTACTAGTCTAAGACAAACTCAAACTAGAATACAATGAATACACTCACAAAGAAGCACTCACTGTGTTTACAAGACTTAAGGGAACAGCTTATGTAAAACAGCTTAGACACACAGATACTGATTTACACAGAAGGCTTGCATGCATGAAAATCACACTTGCACGTTCACTCTTGGTTTCAGCACTTAGCTTTTTTTTCACACTTCTTTCTGTCCTTAGAAGCTTCCTTTTATACTCACTCAGAGGATCTAAGAGAAACATCTTCATTGGACAGAATGAAAAAGGAGAAGTCTTGTTGAAAAGACAACATAACCTTTTCTGCACTTTTCTGAAAAGCAGACTTGACTTCATATGTGCAGAACTTTTGTCTTTTTACTTTGTCTACTGTTGCATTGCCTTTAACTAATTTAGGAATGTCAACTTTGCGTCTTTCTTCCTTGTAAAGGCCTATTTTGATAAAAGAAAAAGGTCTGTCACCCTTTTTCAAATAACCTTTTGTCTTCACGTTACAGAACAGCTTGGGCAGACTGAGCAGTTCTGTTTTCCACTTTGTCTTCAACTTTGTAAACTGATCTAGCAGTCAAAAACAATACATGATGACTTGGAAACGTATTCCATAAAGTGTTTAGCCTGTTCACAAAGAACAGGTTCTGTTCACAAAGAACAGAACACTTTAAAAGTGCCCAAGCTGCTCACCAGTGTAGAGCAGCGTAGACAGTTTATGTCCAGCCTGTTCAGTAGACAGAGCAGCTTGGACAAACTGTCTTAGTTGCAACATATGCAACACATATTATGACTAATATAGCAAATCATTTTCAGGCTTCAATAAGGCATATAACAGGCCTTAAATTCAACCTTCAAATGCATCAACAGGTTTGATTATCAATCTCCCCCTCAGATGTAGAACAGGTTTGACTGAGGCATTTTTGTGCCTAACAATCTCCCCCTATTTGCAATAACCAGTCTAAGCTGGTCTTATCAAAAATCATTGTATACTTTTACAGTACATTTTGCAGAATTGAAATTACAACATTACAGTAAAGTAAAAGATCAGTTTATATATACACTGATTCTTGATTACATACAACAACACATGTTTTTACAAGAGTACAACTAATGTACTAAAGTATTTTACTACTAATGTAAAAGAAAAGATTACAACTTATGTAATAATGTACAACTAATGTACAAGATGTACAACTAATGTACAAGATGTTTGGACTGTTTGAGTTGGGAGCAGATAATGGCAAGCCTGTCCAACTGATGGACAGCTCCCATTCTTCACCTACCCAGATGGCAGGTGGACTTCATTACACTGGAGGGGGTTCCTGGAACATCTTTTCCATTTCTTCTCTTGTATCCTCAAGTTCTTGAATTTCACTTCTGATGAACATGAACTTGGGATCATTAAGCTCTCCTCTTTCATAGAAGCCTCTGAGCTGATCCCAGACGGCTGCTCTCCATCTGCTAGACTGCCTAAATGAAACTGCAAGTCTGAAGGCGGCAAGTTGTCTCAGATCAACTTTGTATAGCTCTGAGGCTCTTTGGAAGCATTTCTTCTGAGTTAGGGGATCTACAAAAAATGCCTCCAGCTCAGGTTCTTCAATAATTTTGCCATCCTCAAACTCTATTCCACTTGGCAGGCTATGATCAACTCCCTTCATTTCAATGACATAGTCGCCCTGTTCAATCAGTGTAAGGAGTAGCTCCATCTCTGTGTCCTTCTTTGTTCTCCTGGCCTTTATTTTTGGATGTGTCACAAAGACACCTTCACTAATTTCCTTAGATATCAGGCCAAGATCCTTTACCCTTTCCATCAACTTCTTGACATATGCCCTGATCTGTTTAGCAGTTTCAGACTTTGATTCACTCAGGGCAACTGCCAGCTCAATCCACTCCCTGTATCCCATCTGAGCTACATCAGTGTGGTCATAAGTTTCCAATTCTGGGCCTGTTGTACCCATCCTTGTTATTTTAAGCTTCCACTGACTGCCTTTCCTTGATACAGGGACAGCTTTGACAATTGCTTCCTTGGCTAGCCTTCTTTCAGCAACATCATGAAACTTTTTCTTAGCCAAGTTGTCAAAGTGGTATTGAGCTCTTGCATGGGGTACTGTTGATTTGGTCACAGAGACCTGAGTACCTTTCTCTACTTCCTTCTCTTTCTCCCCTGCTGATTGTCTGGCAGCTTCCATTATTTTCTTTTGCACCTCCAAGGTAGACATTTTAATTTTCTTTGCTTCTTGGAGTGCAAAGGATTTAGCAGCTTTAGCAGATTCTTCTTCTTTTCTCAATTCCTCCAGAGCTTGAAGCTGTTCTTCTCTAAACTCAAAGTACTTGTGCATAGGAAGACCCATCTCTTTAGCCCTGGCCTTGTGAAATTGAATTTCTGCCTGTTTCTGCTGCATGGGATCATCAGCTGCCTTTTCTTTTCCTTTAGCTGCTGCTGTAGTGACAGCAGCCTCAGGAATTTCCTCTTCTTCTTCTTCTTCTTCTTCAGTTAGAATTAAGTGCCTTCTTTTACTGCTAGGCCTGTCCTCAGGAATGACTTCCTCCCCCTTAGACTGAGCAGGGTTTGGAGAGACAGCCTGAGTAGGCATAGCAGCTTGAGAGGCACCTTCAGCTATACCTGTTTCAAAGACATCTGCTGGCTGACCAGTGTGAGTTGCAGACACTGGTATCTCCTTAGGAGAAGAAGTTTTCTCCCCCTTAGACTTAGTCTTCGAGGCAGATGACTTCTCCCCCTTTGAAGGAGATGAAGCAGCGACTTCAACACCTGGTCTGCCTGAAGACACAAAGTCAGCAGGCTTGCCAGCAGGTTTAGCAGAAGGTTTAGGACCAACAAGGCTAGTCACTAAGTAAGCCAAGTTATCCTTCACCTCAGTAA
>JAANYP010003267.1:0-20098 GCA_020465985.1 Centrapalus pauciflorus | reverse complement strand
TATACCAGAACCACTACACCATTCTCCTGGTTACAGCGACACCCGGGAGCAGTATGGCGTCGTTTCAACGGATGAACTTTCACCGAAAACTCCACCATTTGGTTCATAGCCCTTCCCCACATATTTTTGGTGGATTGGAGTTGCAATGTTAGTTGGTGGGCTTAATGGTCAGCTATTGTGGGTGGCTGAGTGTTTGACAACATCCTCCAACCGATACACTGGCGAGAAAGGGATTAGGTCTGTGAGCCATTTGGGAATTTGAGGTTGGTAGAAGCAGGGAGACACTTAGTACGATTTTTACGGGAGTTCTGGGATTTTACTGGAAATGATGAGCGAAGACGAAGATGAAACAGTGGTTTGGTTATTTATAGGATTTGAATGTGATTTGTTTGTATGAGAGAGAAGGCTTGTGGGTGCTTCTATTTGAACTTTCGTTACGCGAAACGAAATCGGGAACGGTTGTCCATGTCAGACCATTGCTTCAGACCTCACTGACCTTTAATCACATAATCACCACATCAACCCACATTATCCGCAGTTATTAAGTAACCTAAAAATAATATTAGTACTTATATAGAAGGAAAGGTAATTAAACTTTGTGGTCTACGCTGTTGGTCAACTTGCTTTCTGTGATCACGGGTCACACAACAAGGTTCGTCTTCACAGCTGTTCTCCCTTCAAACTGTGGCTCTTCGCCTGTTCTCTTTTGCAAGACAGGTTGTGTTCAATAGTTGACAAATCCAACCAGGTTACAAGACCAAAGACTGTAAGACAGTGTGAAAGGACTATGTGACAGGTTGAAGATTTGGCACATAGCAAGCAGGCTGGACGAATAAATGTTTTTGTTCAGCTGTTGTATGCTCAAGCGTTTCAAGTTTTCAGACAAATGACAAGTACAGAACATGTCTAACCTGTTCTGCCTAGCTGTTCAGAGAAACTGAGCAGTGTGAACACACACACATTCTTAGACCTTTGAGAAACACTTCGTCACTCTTGTTTAACATGCCCGCTTCCTGGACAAGGTAATTAAAACCTTGTTATCCTCCAGATGGTTTGGTGAAATAGTCTGCAAGTGCTGTTTCCATTTGTGGAAATAAAACTAGCTCCAAATTACCTTTCTGAATGTGATCTCTGATGAAGTGACGTCTGATTCAATATGCTTTGTTCTTTGAATGCAATACTGGATTGTTGGGATGGTTGGTCACTTGTGTTATCACCACACGAATAGGAGTTTTCCTATACCAAGGCCTATACTCAAGCTGATGCTGCATCCACAGAACTTGCCCAGCCTTCCACGCAGCATGTACTCCGCTTCAGCAGTAGAAGTGGACAACTGAGTTCTGCTTCTTGCTACTCCAAACTGACAACTTCCAACCAAGAAGTGAACCCACCTGTGTGCTTTTCATCTAACCTGCCAGACTGCAAACTCACGAATCTGAAATAACCTGTTAGCTCAGGTGAGTCTTTGGGCGATAACCAAAAGAACCCAAACTCTGGTTACCCTTTAGGTACCTGAGTTTCTTTCTGACACGCAGGCTAGCATGAGATTCCTTTGGATCAGCTTGGAATTAGCCATAGACAGGTGGCAAACTATAATCAGGTCTGCTAGCACGTAGTAAAGCAAGCTCCCAATCATGCTCGTAAGCGGTTTACTGAAACCAACTTTGCCACTGCATCATGCATCCAATTTTTACCATTGGTTGCCATGGGGTTTTAATAGGAGAACTTTGACAAAATTTGAACTTTTTCAAAAGGCTCTAACGTGTATTTCTTTGATTTATAAAAATTCCAGTGGGTTTGTTTAACCTGCATATTCCTAAGAAAGTTAGTTCTCCACTCATACCACTTTTATTAATTTAGACTTCTTGAGTAATGAAAATTTTGCCCATAAACTGCCCTCACTAGTAGAACCAAATATTATGTCATCCACTTAAATTTTGACCACAAGCATAATTACAGCTCACCTTCTTATGCAAAAACTAGTGTGTTCACTTTACCTCTGGAAGTACCCAATGCCTCCTAGGAATTCAGTAAGGAGTGTACATACAGGCTCTATGGGGCTTGTTTGACGACCATAGGGCTTGTCCAAACTTATAGGACAATCCTGGGGTGTCCTGTTCATTTCAAAAATCCTGAGGCTGCTTGAATAGACTTCTTCTTGCCAGCTTCCCATTCAAAAATGGCAACTATTCATCCATTGAAATACCTTAATGCTCTTATGAGCCAGCGTATAGGCTAGATCACAAAAGAATTGCTCTTAGCCTGGCCAACAGGCGCACATGTTTCATCATAATCAATTCCATCTCTGTTGTAGCCCTGGAGCAACAAGTCTTGCCTTATTTCTAATGACATGAACCTTGCTATCATCGTACCTGAAAACCCATTTTGTTGCCCAATTATAGTTCTACCTTTAGGAGCAGGGACCAGCTTGCTTACTTTGTCCTCTCAACTGATTGAGTTCTTCTGCATGGCACGTGATTCCAATTGGCACTTTTAATGCGATTCATCAACCTTCGTATACCTGTGCCTATATCCCAGAAACCAAAGTCATCAAGGGCACCATACTCAATGGGACTCAGACCATTGAGATCAACACTCATCTGCTCAGGGAAGTTCTTCGACTCCCTGTGGTTGCACAATATGATCGACCACAGCCTGAAGATGAACAGATGAAGAATCTGCTGCACTTTTGTGGTGTAGCAGAACCAAAAATTGGAGCAACACTATTCAGGAAGGACCTCTCTCCTACCTACAGCTTCTTATTCGCCTCTGTGGTGATGTGCTTCAGCCAGCAAAGTTGGTTCCTTTGACCAACTGAGCCGTGATGAAATCCCTGTAGTTTCTTCAGCTTGTGAGGAACTACCATGATATGGCCAAATGGATTTTTGTGAATTTGAGGAACCTGGTGCAGCAAGAGTCAAGACCAGCTGCTGTTCGATATCCCAGGTTTCTGAGCCTCATTTTCAGACATATTTGTGGTGAGCGTCTCTATAACTCTCAGCCTCTTCTTAAGACTGCTGCATTCCCAGTTATAGGGAATAGAGTTTTCTATACTCCAGTCCTGCAGAATGAGCCTCCTCTATCAACACCAATGAGGAGGCTGCTAGGTTTGGTGGAAGGACCTTCTACTGTGAGGGTGGATCCAGAGACTGCTCCCACCAGAAAATCCAAAGCCAGGTCCAAGCTTGTCAAAAGGACCCTGGCAACTGAAGCTGGGCCTGTGAAAAAGAAGGCCAAAACAGCTCAGTCTGAGTCTGTTCCTTCAGCCTCTGTGGCTGAGGAAGAGCAGACTCCTCACCCTGGTTCATGTGTTGAGCCTGAAGCCTTTGTGGCTGGTGCCTCTGTGGCACAAGAGACCAGGGAACAGGCCAGCCCCACTGTTCCTAGCCCAGTCTCACATCCTGTCCAAACAGATCCTCTTCCTACTCCACAATCACCCACATCATCCATCCATTACAAACGCAAATCATTAGCCAAAAAGAAACCAGCCCACAAAACCACCTCCTCTGTTCCCTCTCAACAGGGTTCAGTTGAAAAAGAAGCAACCCCAGCTGCCTCTCCTATTTTGGGAGCAGGTTCAGCTCATTTGGAGCCTGCTTCACTCCAATCTGAGTCTACCCAGAGTCAGCCTAGACCCTCTGGTTCCTCCCAACAGGAACCAGTTGTACAAACGGAGATACCCACATCAACTATCCCAGCCTCCCAACAGGCTGAGGATATTGAAAGACAGGAGTCCTCTCCACTCCATACTGTGTCCACACTGTCGCCCACTCATATCTCCTCACACCCTGAGTCTGCACGAGGTGTCCACGCTGCTGATATAGACTAATCAGCAGCTCAGCCTCAATCTTCTGCTCCCCATGATACAGCTGTTCTACACCAAACAGCTGCTGAGGGACCAACAACCCAAGCTGATGAACCTCAGGGATCATACCATCCCTCTGGTGAGGCTGCTCCCTTTATGCACATTCCATCAGCAGATTTCACCACTGCTGATGTTGAAATGCATATCCCATCTCCCAATGATGAGGTGCCTTTAGACCAAGGCACTGCAGAGGGAACCACCACTGGTCTTCATGAGGGTGTTGCAACACAAGAAGCATCTGAAAGGCCCCAAACATCATCCCCTTCTCCTGGTGATGCAGCTACAGCCGCTGCTGAAGGACCTCTTGATCCCTCCAACCTGGGCCATCTTACTTTTGCCCAGGCTATGGAGCTTCTGTCCAAAGTCCCTCTTCCCTCTCCATCACATCCTCAAACACCAGCCTCATCCTCATCTTCTCCCTCTACCCACTCAAAACAATCCACCCATACACCACCATCTCCCAAAGACCTGCCTTTGAAGGATCAGCTTTCTTTGCTGACCAACAAAGTTGGTTCTTTGGAAAACACCATGCACTCCCTACCATCCATCATCTCAGACTCTGTGTCTGAGCAGCTCAAAGGCTTCTTTGATTTGTTCAAAGAATCCTTCCCAGTCCCTTCCCATACTGACAACTCTTCACAGCTGATTGCACTCACTGCACAGCTGCAAACTGTATCCAACTCTCTCTTCTATCCTCTCCTTACAACAGGACTCTGTGTCCTCTATGGCAGCCATTTCACAACAGCTGTCATCTCTCCTCACTTCTTGCCAAACTACCCTTCCTAACACATTGGCCAGCCTGAACACTCTTATTGGCTCTCTATCAAATACTGTGTCCTCAGACCTTGCTGATGTGCAAGATACTTTTGAAGTTCATCTTGCACAGCTTCAAAGTCTGTTGTTCACAGCTTCTGATAGAGAAAACATTGTTAAGCTGACCACTCTTGCTGATTCCCAAACCTCTTCTCTTCAGGCCTGTCTTTCCCAGCTTGCAGAGGTTAAGGACATCCTGGCTTTCTTAGTGACAAGCCTGGTTGACCCCAAACCTGCTGCCAAAACTGCTGGTAAGCCTGCTGACTTTGTGTCTTCAGGCAGACCAGGTGTTGAAGGTGCTGTTCCATCTCCTTCAAAGGGGGAGAAGTCATCTGCCTCGAAGACTAAGTCTAAGGGGGAGAAAACCTCTTCTCCTAAGGAGAAAGCAGTACCTACAACTCCCACGGGTCATCCAGCAGGGACATCTACAGGTACAGCTGAAGGTGCCTCTCAAGCTGCTATGCCTACTCAGGCTGTCTTTCCAAACCCTGCTCAATCTAAGGGGGAGGAAGTCATTCCTGAGGACAGGCCTAGCAGTAAAAGGAGGCACTTAATTCTAACTGAAGAAGAAGAAGAAGAAGAAGAAGAAATTCCTGAGGCTGCTGTCACTACAGCAGCAGCTAAAGGAAAAGAAAAAGCAGCCATTGATCAACAACAGCAGAAAGCAGCTGATCTTAAGTTTCACAAAGCCAGGGCTAAGGAGATGGGTCTTCCTATGCACAAGTACTTTGAGTTTAGAGAAGAACAGCTTCAAGCTCTGGAGGAATTGAGAAAAGAAGAAGAATCTGCTAAAGCTGCTAAATCTTTTGCACTCCAAGAAGCAAAGAAAATTAAAATGTCTACCTTGGAGGTGCAAAAGAATTTAATGGAAGCTGCTAAGGTATCAGCAGGAGAAAAGGAGGGAGAAAAAGCACAGGGTGCTCAGGTCTCTGTGACCAAGACTCAAGTACCCTCTGCCAGAGCCAAATTCCACTTTGACAACTTGGCTAGAAAGAAATTTCATGATGTTGCTATTAGAAGGCTTGCCAAGGAAGCGATTGTCAAAGCTGTTCCCATTTCAAGAAAAGGCACACAGTGGAAGCTTCAGATCACCAGGATGGGTGCAACAGACCCTGAAATGGAATCCTACGATCACACTGATGTTGCACAGATGGGATACAGGAATGGGTGGAACTGGCAGTTGCCCTGAGCCAGTCTAAGTCAGAAACGGCTAAGACTATCAGGGCATACATCAAGAAGCTGATGGAGAGAGTAAGTGAGCTGGGCCTGATTCCAAAAGAAGTAAGAGAGGGTGTCTCTGTGACATACCCCAAAATAAAGGCCAGAAGGACAAAGAAGGATACAGAGCTGGAAGAACTCCTTATTATGATTGAACAAGGAGATTATGCTGTGGAAATTAAAGGAGTTGACCACAGCCTGCCTGAAGGAGTTGAGTTTGAAGATGGCAAAGTGATTGAAGAGCCTGAGTTAGGGGCATTTTTGTAGATCCCTTATCTCAGAAGAAATGTTTTCAAAGAGCTTCAGACCTGCACAAAGTTGGTCTTAAGCAGCTTGCAGCCTTCAGAATTGCCACCTCCTTCAGACAGTCCAGCTTATGGAGAGCAGCCATCTGGGATGAGCTGAAAGGTTTTTATGACAGAGGTGAGCTTCAAGATTCTAACTTTATGTTTCTCAGAGTTGAAATTGAAGAAATGGAAGAAACAAGGGAAGAACTTGAAAGAAGATTCAATGAAGGGATGCCACCTCCATTGTAATGAAGTCCATCTACCATCTGGGTAGGTGAAGAATGGAAGCTGTCCATCAGTTGGACAGGCTTGCCATTATCTGCTCCCAACTCAAACAGTCCAAACATCTTGTACATTAGTTGTACATCTTGTACATTAGTTGTACATTATTACATAAGTTGTAATTTTTGCTTTTACATTAGTTGTAAAATACATTAGTACATTAGTTGTACTCTTGTAAGAACATGTGTTGTTCTAATGTAATCAAGAATCAGTGTATATATAAACTGATCTTTTACTTTACTGTAATGTTGTAATTTCAATTCAGCAAAATGTACTGTAAAAATATATAGTGATTTTTGATAAGACCAGCTTGGACTGGTTATTGCAAATAGGGGGAGATTGTTAGGCACAAAAAGGCCTCAGTCAAACCTGTTCTACATCTGAGGGGGAGATTTATAATCAAACCTGTTGATGCATTTGAAGGTTGAATTTAAGGCCTGTTATATGCCTTATTGAAACCTGAAAATGATTTGCAATATCAGTCTAAAGCTGTTCTATGTGTTGCATGTGTTGCAACTAAAACAGTTTGTCCAAGCTGCTCTGTCTGCTGAACAGGCTGGACATAAACTGTCTACGCTGCTCTACACTGGTGAGCAGCTTGGGCAATTTTAAAGTGTTCTGTTCTTTGTGAACAGAACCTGTTCTTTGTGAACAGGCTAAACACTTTATGGAATATGTTTCCAAGTCATCATGTATTGTTTTTTACTACAAGATCAGTTTACAAAGTCGAAGACAAAGTGGAAAACAGAACTGCTCAGCCTGCCCAAGCTGTTCTGTAACATGAAGACAAAAGGTTATTTGAAAAAGGGTGACAGACCTTTTTCTTATATCAAAATAGGCCTTTACAAGGAAGAAAGACGCAAAGTTGACATTCCTAAATTAGTTAAAGGCAATGCAACAGTAGACAAAGTAAAAAGACAAAAGTTCTGCACATATGAAGACAAGTCTGCTTTTTAGAAAAGTGCAGAAAAGGTTATGTTGTCTTTTCAACAAGGCTTCTCCTTTTTCATTCCGTCCAATGAAGATGTTTCTCTTAGATCCTCTAGGTGAGTATAAAAGGAAGCTTCTAAAGACAGAAAGAAGTGTGAAGAAAGCTAAGTGCTGAAACCCAAGAGTGAACGTGCAAGTGTGATTTTCATGCATGCAAACCTTCTGTGTAAACCAGCATCTGTGTGTATAAGCTGTTCTACATAAGCCGTTCCTTTAAGTCTTGTAAAACACAGTGAGTACTTCTTAGTGAGTGTATTCATTGTATACTAGTTTGAGTCTGTCTTAGACTAGTAAGCATACTGTTGTATCTGTCATCTCAGCTTGAACTATTCCGCATTCAAGCTTGTTTGTAATTAACAAATTGTTGATAATACATACAAACATTGAGAAAAGAGTGTCTAGTTTTTAAATTGCTGTATTCACCCCCCCTCTACAGCTTATAACTATATACTTTGGGAACCTCTCGGGACCTACAAGAACGTACCCAGAAAAAGAAGCTGAAGTTAAAGACAGAGAAGCCGGGGGCACAAAAGAATCGGCTGGTGAACAAAGTGAGCTGGGATTGATTCTTTATGAAGATGTTCCAGTTCCTTTGAACATTCAGTCTGATATTTACAATTTTGAAGAATATAATGATTCTGATGACGATGTTCAAGTTAAGCATCAAGAGTTGAGTATTCAAGGAGTAGAAGAAAAGAGAGAGGAATACATTGAAGTTTCTGAAGATGATGATGTAATTACTTTAACTGATATTGATTTTAGAGCAAAAAGGATTGAAGAGGAGGAAGGATTAGTTCAGGAAATCTTGAAAGATACTGTATCGACACCAACGGTTGAAAAGCCTGAGGTGGTTATTCAGGTTAAGGAAGAAGCTGAAGAATTTTCGGTGGAAAATGTGGTTATTCAAGAAAGGATTGTGTTGAATGAAGTTGAGGTGATGGAAAGATTCTTCAATGAATATGTGCTTGCAGATGAGTCTCAAAAGCAACATAGACTGAGATTTGAAGCACAACAAGTCGTTCAAAGGGAAATTCAAGACATGCTTACACTGTTGAATAAAGATGAAATCAGTAAGAAGAAAGTTAAGAAACTTGAGCCTCCAGAGAATTGATCAGCAGATATTATCAGAAAAAGGAACAAGATGCCGTATATCGAAGATATTCTGAAAAAATGAATATTCTGCAAGAAACAAGCACCGTGTTCTTTTCTCAAGTTGTTTAGGGTTTTAGAGCCAAACATGCCACATCTGGTCAACTATGCCAGCTTTCTGAGAAATAAGACACAAGAAGTTGAGAAAGTTAAGAGTGAGTTTAGGATAGTTGATCTGGTGAAAATAGAAAAGAACAGATTTGTTAAGATTTTCTATCCGACGTTCACTGTTACTAGAGCTTATGGAAACACTTATACGTTCACAGAAGCGGATATGTTCAATATGCACCTGGTCGACATTGAAGATCTATTTGATGAATTGTGCAGAAACAAAAGAAATGAACACTGCAGATTTGCACTTAAGACACTTTTTCACTTCATGCATACCAAATTGGTATTGATGTCAGTGCAAGATCTACAGATAGGTGTTGAACGAGGTATGAGGAAGATAAACATGACAGCTCCTCACAGAGATATCAAGTTTGCTGGAGAATTGAAAGAATTCCAAGTTATCATGGTAAAGCATCCAGCTGTTATGTACAGACATAGAAATAAGAAGCTAAGGGCTATGAGAAGTGTAGAACTGAACAAATTTTCAGATGGGACTCTGAACAAAGTTTTAAGTGGTTTAAAGGGAAAGCTTGCAGCTGATAAAAAGAGAAAGACGAAGAAAGGAGCTTTAAATGTAAATGATCGAAGACTCATGGTTGAATTCATCTCAAAGATTGAATGGAGGCTTTCGGATCGTAAAAGCACTAGAAGATTTGAACAAAAGCTCGGATTGTCAATTTAAAGACTTTGCTCTTTCCATCAAAGGGGGAGATTGTTAGAATGTGTTTTTAATTGATGCAAATCAAAGTATAGGGGTTGTTTTGTATTTCTTCTATAGTTGTGAAATATGTATATAAATAGTAGGTTTGACTTTCAATATTAAAATAGATCTCTGACATTTCCTTTTTGTACGGAAAAAGCGGTTACTGACATCTTTGGATTATTCTCTCATCTTTCGTAATCGACATTCTCTGCAATTGAATCATTCGGTTAGTTTTGATTACTGAATTGTTATTGTTCTTGAATTGTTATTTGATTGATATGAAACTGTAAATCACAAAATTGAAAAGGCCTTGGATCAGTATGACCTCTCCAAGCCGCCTATTACTTACTGGTATGCTAAATCAATGGATGATATTGACTTGCACTACCATTTTGTAATCAGAAGAGAGGTTGGTCCAGAAGAAGAATATCAGAGCCTAGCTCAGATGGCTCAAAAACTAACCAGATATGATCTGACAAAAATGCATCACATTGGATCTGTTAGCCATTCAAGGTCTCACTGTGTATGGGTTCAAAGAAATGTAAAAGACCTTTAGAAGCATTTTTGATCCAGAGTCTACAAGAGTGGAAATGGAAGCTGCCAAGGAGATGAAAATTGTACAGGTTGATGTATATGCCAAATCAATGACATATAGACTCAAGCTTGCAGACGGATGCAGCAGGTTCTACAAATTTGAGTTCTTTAATCTGCCAAAGGCTTGGGTACTCCAAATAAGCGCAATGAAGATTCAGTGTGATAAAGAGGAGTTGAAAAGAGATATCATAAAGGCAATAAATCAGAAACTTTCACAATTCTAAGTTTTTGGATGCCTTAGTTTGTAATAACAGTTTTACTTTGTTTTATTTTCATTATTTGTACAAAAACTTAAAGTCTTGTGTAAAGAGTTTAAGTTAGGGGGAGATTATTGGGAAATATTCTAAGTATGTCAAGCTGTTAGTTAGATTTCTCAAACTGTTAGTAGATTTTCTATGTAATTACAAAGTTCAAGCTGTTAGTTGAGTAAGTTCGAGCTGCTAGTTCAAAAGTTCAAGCTGCTCAAGTTCAAGGTGCTCAACAGATAAAATTCAAGCTGCTCAACAGTTTAACAAACAGAAAGTGCTGAAATTCAGGAAGAGATTTATATTTGAAGATTCAAGCATATCTACTACCAGAGAAATCAGAGTTCCTCAAGGAAACAAATCAGAAGGCTTTATATATAGATAGCATAGGTTTTTCTATTGTAAGTCTGTACGTGCAATTTTGAAATCGTGTGCTTAAATTTTAATTGCTTTCTGATTAAGTTTCTCAAGCCTCTAAGGTTGTAAAATCCTAAGAACAGTTTGTGTTCTTTGTCTAATCAAACAGATTAGAGGTGATTGTAATCAGTGAGTTGGCAATACAAAAGATTTGATTTTTGATTATAATTATGTGTTATTTGTTCTGAAAGTTTTTCTTAAAATAATTAAGTGTTATTCCGCAAACTTCTTAATTGGACTTTGATTCTATACAAGGTTATTGGTTTTATACTCTGATTTATTCAAACCAATTAATCTTAGGTGGTGATTTTGATCCTGACACAAAATGTATCTAACTAAACAAAAAGTATACAATCCAAAATGTATATATCTCGTTAAATCAAAAGATATAAATGTTTGTGTTAAGTTTATATAGTTTATATATTTTACTTAAAAATTACAGGTAATTCGAAATGTATTAACGTTACAAAATATTTAAGATAAAAATGAATCACATGTTAAGTTTATATATTTACTAGTCATGTTGGCCCGTGCGATGCACCGGGCTAAATGATTTTTTAATTTATATATTATGTAAAGATTAAGGACATGTGATTGTTATGGGGTTACTAAATTAAATAAATAAATGATTTTTGTAGCTACTTCTTTTACTAAATAAATTAAATCAATGATGCAATATTTTTGTAGCTACTTCTTTTACTATATAATCTTAAATAAATAATTATAGTAATACATTAAAAAAAAGCTGACAATAATAATAACAATAAACATACAAATAAAAATTAATAATTAAAACAAAATGAATAAAAATAAAATGTTATATTTGGATAATTAATTTATAAAAGAAAGAAATACTATATATATATATATATATATATATATATATATATATATATATATATATATATATATATATATATATATATATATATATATATATATATATATATATATATATATATATATATATATGAAAACTATGGAAATTAAATTAATTTATAAAGAGAAAGTAACATTTTGGTCCTTGAAAGTATGATATGTACATAAATGGTCCCTGAAAGTCAAAAGGAGAAAAATGCCCCTGAAACTAACGGCTCAAGTTAACTGCCGCCGTTAGTTTCAAGGACCAAAATGTTACAACTTTTCGATTTTAGGGACTTGTGGTGTAATAAAATTCTTTCAGGGACTAAAACCGTAATTCCATATAAACCACAAGGACCATTTATGTAATTTAGTCTAATAAAATTATGACCCATACATTTTTTTTAGTTAATTACAAAAATGGTCTCTGTGGTATGTCCTAAAAATTGGATTTGGTCCCTGAACTTTCAATTTTGCAGAAACGGTCATTATTTTCACTGTTTGTTTGCAATTTTGGTCCCTTTACATATTAACTTTTCTAATATGACTAATTTACCCTTATTTTGATGCAAACCATAGGGATCATTTATGCAATTAATTCTTTTAACTCTTTTTTACTCTTAATTAAATAATTTATTTTTTAGTGTTGATTAACTTTAATAAATTATATAAAAGAACAGATTTGTTTTATTTATGTTGGTTCATAAATGATTTAAGTATTTCTTAGTCTAAATTAAATTTATTTAAAGTGTAAACCTCTCAAAATTTATAATTAAAAAATTATTTATTTTAGAAATTGTTTTTTAGAGGTTTCATAAATAAAATATTTTGACAATATATTTATTTATGTTGGTTCATACATTCATAATAAAAAATATTTATGTTGGTCAAACCACAAAGACCATTTATGTGATTTAGTGTTAATTAACTTTAATAAATTATAAAACATTTATTTATGAACCAATAATTTAATTAAAGTCAATTAAGAGACACAAATATTAAAATCATTTAACTTTTGAATCGTTCAATTTATAATTATTTATTTATGAACCAACTTTATAGTTTTGACACGGGTGCGTTTGGTACAGAAAATTAAACATAGGGAATTGGAAATAAGAGGAATTCTCATGTTTGTCAACATGAGAATTCCTCTTATTTACAATTCCCTATGCTTAATTCTCTGCACCAAACATAGTGTTATATATTTTTTTTAAGAAAAAGCATTTATATTTAAAAATATCTTAACACAATAAATTCTTTTAATTGTCAAAAAATTCATTTATGAACCAACATTTTTAATATTTAAATCATTCAAACAATCATATTATAAACCTCTTAAAACTTATAATCATTTAAAAAGTAAAACGTTTTATTTAAACTTATTTTAACAAGGTGATATGAGTTTAACGATTAAACCTTTATAACAAGATTAATATCAACATCCTTCTGATTAAAAAACTTATCTCAAAAGCTCCGATCAAACCAAGAGAGCATGTCATTGTTGAAAAACTTAAACCTAATAATTTGTTTTCAATTAATTTTTTAGAAAAAAACATTCATAACTTTAGGTCGGAAAAATTTAATTTCAATGATGAATTTATTTATTGGAGTCAAGATGATTAAACTTTTTAATCATATGTGTGTGTATAATCAAAACTCCTTTTAATTTATATGTTTTCTCTTCGCGGAAAAATAATTGACGAACTTAAATAAAATTTTTTTAACATCTAACTCGACCGAGTTAAATAAAAACATCCAAAGGGTCTAAGACAAGTCAAATTTATTTATTTAAGGTATCAATTATTTTATCGTTTTAATTTTTAATTACACTAAAAACAATTTAAAATTTTTGGTCGTATAACATGTTTGAGATTTATATTGACTATAATTTTAATCCGATTAAATCAATACCTTAAAATATAAACCATTTTTGATCTATCACTTTACCATAATCACCTTGTTTTGATAAAAAAAAAAAGTGAAAGGACTATAAAATAAAATTTTTTGCCAATTTTATTTAAGACGAAAGTAAAATATATTTGACCAACATAAATATTTTTTATTACAAATTTATGAACCAACATAAATAGTTATAGAGTCAATATTCTTTAATAATATTTTATTTATGAAACCTCTAAAAATTAGTTTCTATACATAAATGATTTTTTTAAAATAAATTTTGAGAGGTTTACACTTTGATTATAGTTAAATGTTAGGTTATGTTTTAATTGATGGAAACAAAGTCTAGGGGCTATTTTGTATTTCCTTGATAGTTCTTAGAAATGTATATATAGCATCTTTGACTTTCTATTTGTAATAGATATGACAAGTATTTTCCACGCATAGAAATCAGAGTAAAAGGTCACTGTTGAAGAAGATTATATTCTCTCTGTAACCGATTCTGTCTACATTCAATATAATCATTCGGTCAGTGTTAATTCCATTTATTGTTCTTGATAATTTGATATTGTTGATCGATTGTTAGGAAACTATATTTCACAATTGGTATCAGAGCTTTAGGGGTGAATTTTTCTGATCTGAGATTGGATTTTTTCGAAAATACTCACTGTTCTTGAGATATTTTTTTTCGAAAAAACCCTAAAATCACTAAGGGTTTTTAATCTGTTGATCTTTGTCAGTCAGAATTGGATCGAAGGTAAAGGTTTCATAGACGAATCAATTGAGTATAAACTTGAATTGATTCACAAAACACAGAAAAAGATCTAGGCAATTTTGTTAAATTTTCAAAAATGTTAAAACGACTACTGTTTCATTGAAAAAGTCAAACCTAGATCTATTTTTGCACAAAGGTGTTTCACAAAAAGTGTTTGTATTCAAAAACCTCACCTTCGATTGCAATTTGAGTGAAAATGGGCAATTTTTTGGATTTAATCTGAATTTCAGACTTGAAAAAGCTGAAAATATTAAGAAACTCGAAATATACACATCCAGTGTGTTATTCGAGTTGAGTATTTCTGTTATTCGAGTTGAATATCAGTGAAATTCGAGTTGACAATCACTGTCAGTCGAGTTGAAAACTTATATTAATCCAGTTGACAACCAGTGTCACTCGAGTTGGATAGTAAGTTGATTCGAGTTTGGGTGAAAGACTATTCGAGTTTTTCAAAAGAGATTCAAGTTTCAAATATTACTATAAAATTTGTATCCAAACACACTCGAGTTTCTCATCAAACATTCAAGTTTGATTCATTCGAGTTCAACAGTAAACTAATTCGAGTTTCTCTAGTAAACACATTCGAGTTGTCTTTCAAACACACTCGAGTTTCAGATCAAACTCAATCGAGTTTTACAAAAGACTCAATCGAGTTTTACACAAGAGTCAATCGAGTTTCACATTAAACTCATTCGAGTTTCACTCTAAACTCATTCGAGTTTCACATTACACCCATTCGAGTTTCACTCAAAACTCATTCGAGTTTAATACTTAGATCATTCAAGCTTAACACACATATTAATCGAGATTGTTGCAATACATCAACATCAAGTCAATTCAGTGTCTGAGTCAAGTTGATTATTGCTACTAACAAGTTACTGTGTTGTAGATTTCAGTACTAATCTGTGTTTCAAAGTGTGATCAAAATTTTCAATCTCAATCGGAGTTCATCAGATCTTGGACAAGTTTCCCATATATCAATCAATATGTCTAAAGACGCTCTGGCAATGGGATCAGAAACCAAACCCCCAATTTTATACAGGGGTGAATATGTACAATGGAGGGAGAGGTTTCTTGAATTTATCAGTTTTCATGATCTGTCCGAAGAGATGCTGAAATCCTTAACAGAAGGACCAGCCACTTTCATGGAAACAATCCCAGGAGTAGCAATTGGTAATCCCCCAATTCCACCGAGGACTGTTGAGGTCACCAACCTGACAGAGGCCCAAAAGAAGAGAAAATTAGGGGACAAAACTGCCAGAAAGTTACTGTTGATATCCATCCCCAATGCTATTTACACTTTCCGAACAAATACAAAAACTGCTAAGTCAATTTGGGATGAAGTGTGTAAAATCATGAGGGGATCTGACAGAGCTGTCACAAACAGGGCTAGAAACAGCCTAATGACGTTTGAGAATTTCAGAGCTCGTGAAGGTGAACTTTTGGAAAACACTTACCTAAGGTTTGTGAATTTGGTAAGTGAAATGAAAAGAAACGGAGTGACAAAGTCCAACCTAGACATAAATGTCAAATTTCTAAATGTTCTGAATCTTGAATGGGAAAAATATGCTATGATTATCCAACAAACAAAGGATATTGAGGAAATGGATTTTCATATGATATTTGAAAACCTCAACAACTATCAAGAGGTTGTGTTGAGGAAAATATCAGGAAAGAAGAAAGCTGAGAAAGAAACTGCTGATCCACTGGCTCTACTGGCAGAGAAAAAGTATAAATACAAGCTGAAAAAGGAGAAAAGAGTCGTAGTCAGCAGTACATCGTCCGAATCAGAATCCTCAGATTCATCTGCTGATTCAGAAATAGAAGAGATGAAAAAGCAGATGGCACTGCTTACAAAAGCATTTCAAAAGAAATTTTACAGAAAGCCAACCAACAACAAGATGCGCTATAAAACAGGCTCAAGGAAAATTGAGAAGAAGGATAAATATGAGAAATCTGGAGAAAGTAGTGCACGAAAGACTGACAAATATGAAAAGTCAGACAAGTCAGCTAAGAAAGAGTCAGAACAGAAATGTTACAACTGTGGAAAACCACGTCACTATGCCCGAGAATGCAGATCCCCAGTAGTCAAAAACTCAGACTACTATACAAGAAAGGCTCTCTTAGCCAAAGAAAAAGAGTCTGGCAAAGCTCTTTTGGCGGAGGATGACCACTGGTTGCAGTTATCAGAAGATGATGACATTTTGGATGAAGATGCTCATATTTGTCTCAAATCAGAAATTTTCAATGAGTCAGAATTAAGTGAATCAGCGATGATAGCTGAAGATGAGGTATGGGTTGGATTAACTGATGAAGAGGATGCAGAAAGACAGGAATCTGAGTCTGATGAAGAGGAAGAGACAGAAGAAGTTGCATTGATGGCAACTGGCAGAAATGAGGCTGAAAATGATGAAGATTCAGAGTCTGAAAACTCAGATGGTTCAGATAAACCGGAGGTACATTCTAATTCTGACTCTGATATTGATGAATCATGTATATTAGAAGAAAAACTAACTCATATGGCCTTTATGCTTAAAAAGTTTGAAAAATCTTTAAAGGCGGAAAAGAAAAATGTTCATTCTTTGGAAAACAAACTTCGTAATGAACACAACTTAGTTTTAGACTTTTCCAAAGATAAAGCATTAGCTTTACGAGCGGTGTCAGACTTACAAGATAAGGAAAGAGAACTTCAAAGCAATATACTCAATCTTAATCACCACATATCTGATTTACAAGAAAGACTGCGAATAGCAGAATTAGAAGCTTCAAACTTTTCCGTAAAATATCATGCTATTTTTGAAGAACGAACTAAACTTTATGAGAAAATAAAGAAGATGGAGGATGAATTTATCAAAAGAGGGCAAACAGATCAAACAATTTATTTAAATCAACCAAAAGACACAGAATTTTATAACTCTAAATCTGGAATTGGTTGGGAAAATCCTAAGTATCTGACAAAAGCAATATCTAGTTCCCCAACACTATATGATGTCAGATACATGAACTTAGGATTAAAAAATGACATTTATGAAAGCATCTGAAGAAGTAGAATCTAGTGAAGAAATAAAAAGATTACGATCAGACAAAATGCAAAATTCTGGTGATTATACCAGAATAAATGAAACAAGTAATATTCTTGATACTAAAGAAGAGTACATTCAAACTTATTCTGAAAAAGATTTGTCTGAATTACCTACTCAATCTCAAAAATTATATGTGCCAAATTCTTTTTTAGAACAGATAAATTCTGATCTAGAATTAAAAATTAAAAATTTTGAGACAGAGAATGGAACTCTCAAGGCTGAACTAAGGAAAATGGAACAAATGTTGCAAGATCAGCCTAAAAATATAAAGTTTTCTAATCCACAATCATCTACTTCTCTAGATTCTATAAGTTCAGAAAAAGAATTTGATCTGTACATGCACTCTGATGTTAATTCATTAGATCAAATGTTTGGTAAAATTGATGAATTTATCAAACCTTTGCCTAACAAACAATCAAATGATAATAAAGAACCTGTTAAAATTCTGCAAAGAATGTCTACAGATTCTTTAAAATCATCTGAAAATTCACCATCATTACAACAAAAGAAGGAGAAAACAAAAATTATTGTTCAGTCTCCTAACTTTGAAAAGGGTGAATCATCTTCATCAGCGGACTCAATTGCACGTAAAGTCCAATCTTCAAAAGGTATGAAAAATTTACAGAAGAAACGAGTATCTAAATCTACTAATTCTCATACTTCTTTTATGTCAGATATCATTGTGAACGGTTCGAGAAAACAAGTTTGGCGAAAGAAGAAAAGAGAACAGAAAAAGAAGAGTATAAAACAAGAGTGGCGCGTGAAGGACAAAATTGTTACAGATAGAAATAGCAAAATTGAACATTCTGTCTGTAATAATAAACTTGTTAATAATTCTTGTATAAAGTTTTCAAGAACGGACTTAATTGCTTTGAATTCTTGTGCTTGTAAGCCTTCAATTGTTAAATCTAATAAGCTTGTCTGGCAACCGAAGAAAAAGGACCCATTTTATGAACAGAAAAAGGTTCCACAGAAAAATATTTCAAAAACAATTCCACCACGAATTGTACAAAAGTGGATACCTAAAAGAACAGTTCAAAAGTGGGTACCTAAAATAACTTCAAATGATAAGCTAAAAGCCATATCTGTTAGAAAAACAAATAATACTGTGCATGAATTACCTAAAACAAAAGTACCCAACTACAAGTGGGTACCTCATGTGCTACTTCGTGTTATAGGTAAACCATGTCTTGTATCTTGACTCCGGATGTTCCAAGCATATGACCGGACAACGAGACACACTCACGGACTTTGTAGAAAAGTTCTGTGGGATGGTCAGATTTGGAAATGATCAGTTTTGTCCGATCAAAGGATACGGAAGTCTCAAATACGACAAAATTACCATCCAAAAAGTCTTCTATGTTGATGGTCTTGGACACAATCTATTTAGTATTGGACAGTTGTGTGATAAAGGTTTAGAAGTCAATATCAAAGCCAATCGGTGTAGCATCAGATCCGGAGACGGAAAAGAAATTTTGGCAGGAAACAGGAAAACAATTTTGTACTCCATTGATTTAGCCTCGATTAATCTGAAGAAAGATGTCTGCTTATTGTCAAAAGCTACATCTAAAACAGCATGGCTGTGGCATCGTCGCCTTTCACATCTGAACTTCAATGAGTTAACCATCCTAGCAAAAGGAGGGTTAGTTAAAGGGCTGCCGACGCTCAAATTCCAAAAAGAGCAATTGTGTGCCGCATGTGAAAAAGGAAAAATGACAAGAGCCACACACAAATCCAAAACAGAACACTCATCCACGAGAGTGCTGGAATTACTGCATATGGATTTGTGTGGACCAATGAGAGTACAAAGCATAAATAAGAAACGATATGTATTGGTGATAGTTGATGACTATTCACGATACACATGGGTTTTCTTCCTGAGGTCCAAATCAGATGCAACCGAAACGATCATAGACTTCAACCGGAAAATACAAGTAAAGTTGCAACTCACAATTCAAACAATCCGCTCAGATAACGGAACAGAGTTCAAGAACAAATCACTTGACTCATTCTTGAATTCAATAGGAATTACACATCAGTTTTCAGCTGCTCGAACTCCACAACAAAACGGTGTCGTTGAAAGAAGAAATCGGACACTAGTGGAATCAGCTAGGACGATGTTGGCATATTCCAATTTACCGTTATTCTTGTGGGCAGAAGTAGTTGCAACAGCTTGTTTCACACAAAATCGTTCAATAATAAATAAGAGATTCGGAAAGACTCCTTATGAATTGATTAATAAACGAATACCTAATATTAAATTTTTCCATGTCTTTGGTTGCAGATGCTTTATTCTAAATGACAAAGACAATCTTGGAAAGTTTAATCAAAAGGCAGATGAAGGAATATTCATCGGATATTCAAAGGAGTCGGTTGCCTTCCGAGTGTACAACAAGAGAACCAAGACAGTCAACGAGAGCGTGAATGTCAAATTCGATGAAGGAGTGGTAATGGCTTCTGAACACACCAGTTCAGGACCCGAACCTAAGACGCAGACTTCATTGGAGTCAAATGAACAAAATGCTAAACACTTAGAATTACATAAGTTGTTCGAGAATTTTATGAAGACTATTTTGAAAAGCCCAAAACTAATGTTCTAAATTTGATGCCTGATGGGATTACTGAAGATCCAGTCGTAGTCTCTGATCTTTCTCAACAACAAGGTTCAGAAGAAACTGGAGAAGCTTCAACAACAAATGTGCAGTCGACTACTGAGTTTGTACAACGAATTGAACCTCCATATTCTTCTGAAACCCCCATCACTTCTGAACATTCAGAAGCTCCTACCTCAGATGTCCCACCTACA